>JAPYXV010001873.1:0-13682 GCA_028533065.1 Trachops cirrhosus | reverse complement strand
CTTGACCTTATCTGAGAAGCACTTGATCTGCCCTTCCATTCTAAATAAAAGCTTCACTGGATAGAGCAATCTTGGATGTAGGTCCTTGCCTTTAATGACTTGGAATACTTCTTTCCAGTCCTTTCTTGCCTGTAAGTTCTCTTTTGAGAAATCAGCTGACAGTCTGATGGGAACTCCTTTGTAGGTAACTGCCTCCTTTTGTCTTGCTGCTTCTAGGATTCTCTCCTTCAATTTAATCTTGGCTAATGTGATTATGATGTGCCTGGGTGTGTTCCTCCTTGGGTCCAACTTCTTTGGGACTCTCTGAGCTTCCTGGACTTCCCGGAAGTCTATTTCCTTTGCCAGCTTGGGGAAGTTCTCCTTTATTATTTTGTTCAAATATCTTTTCCACTTGTTGTTTTTCCTCTCCTTCTTCTGATACCCCTATAATTCGGATGTTGGAACATTTAAAGGTGTCCTGGAGGTTCCTAAGCCTGTCCTCATTTTTTTTAATTCTTGTTTTTTCATTCTTTTCTAATTGGTTGTTTCTTTCTTCCTTCTGGTCCACACTGTTCATGTGAGACCCATCTTTCATTCCATCACTATTGGTTCCCTGTACATTTTCCTTTATTTCACTTATTGTAGCCTTCATTCTTTCATCTAATTTGTGACCAAATTCAACAAATCATGTGAGCATCCTGATCACTAGTGCTTTGAACTGTGCATCTGATAGGCTGGCTATCTCTTCATCGCTTAGTTGTATTTTTTTCTGGAGCTTTGATCTGTTCTTTTTCTTTGGACCTTTTTTTTGTCTTGATGTGCTTGTTATGTATTGAGGGGCGTTGCCTTAGTTGTTCGCCAGGGTAGGGCAACCCAGTCACTGGGTTGTGACGCTGTATGTGGGGGAGGGGTCCGAGAGGGAACAATGGCACTTGCTCCCCTCTCTGCTGGAGGTCAGTCACTTCCCCCGCTTCCCACAAGCAAATTGGGCCCTTCTGGTGCTGATTCCTGTGTGGGTGGGTTTGTGTACATTCTAGGATCCTGTGGGTCTCTCCAAAGAACTCTCCTGTGAGGCTGAGAGTTTATTCCACTGCCTCAACCCCCACAGGTGTTTTCAATCAGTGGTTTGAGGCTGTATTTCCCTGCGCTGGGGCTCTGGGTTGCACAGTCTGTCTTGCTCCCCAGTTGTTTCTCCTGGTTTACCTGCACAGGAATGTGGGACTACCCAGTCCGAAATCCACCGCCTCATGGGTCCACCCCCTGCTGCCTTGCCGGCCAGCTGCAGTTTTCTGCACCCCACTCCACAATCCGCTGCCTCGCTGGGTCTGCCAGCTGCCACCTTGCCTGCCTTGGTCCTCCACACCCTGGAGTTCTCTACACCTGGCTGCCTGTCTCCACCACTCCTATGGGTCTGGATGAGTGTGTCTTCTTTAACTCCTTGGTTTCCCGACTTCCTTATAGTTCCATTTTCTGTCAGTTTCTGTTGTTTTTTTGTTTTTAAATGGTTGTTGTCATTCTTTTGGTTCTGTCTACCTACGCCTCCATCTTGGCCAGAAGTCCTCACCATAAAAATCTTCAATTAGAAAGTGACTTCATAACTTCCCACATCTAACACCTGTGTTTATGCATAATATGACCTGCATAGACAGTAGAATGAAAGGAAAATGGAGCATGAAATTAAATGTTTGAAACCAAACATGTCATCTTCTGATGTCATGAACCTATCATATTTTCCTGCTCATCTCTCTTTCTGTTTTTGAAGGCTTCATTACCCTGGTACCCACACCTGAAACTCTAATGTCATCTTTGACTCTGTCCTCTCCCTTGTCAGTTATAAGCCTTTTATTTTTTATTTTATTTTTTAATGTTTTATTTATTTATTTTTAGAGAGAGGAGAAGGAAGGGAGAAAGAAGGGAGAGGAACATCAATGTGTGGTTGCCTTTCACGCACCCCCTTCTGGGAACCTGGCCTGCAACCCTGGCATATGCCTTGATTGGGAATTGAACTGGTGACCCTTTGCTTCACAGTTTGGTGCTCAAACCACTGAGCCACACTAGCCAGGGCAGTTATAGCCTTTTAAGTAGCAATTTTTTTGCTGTTGTTGTGTTGTTTTGTTTATACCATTGTTCAGTTGGAGCAAATGAGAAAAAGACACTTGGAATATCTTGCCAAATGTAGCTTTGTACTGTACTGCTAGACTGGTACATATAAAACTGAATGTTTCTGTTTTTTTTTTTTTTAAATTATGGCAATGGGCTTTTATAACCTGTTCTCTTTAAGGTTTCAAAAAAATCTTTAGAAGGCAGCCCAATATGCTTCCAAATATCTTCTCTAGTTGCTAAGGGAAAGAAGAAAATTATCTCCAATGATCAACCATTATAATACACATTACCTAGAGGAAGAAATGGATTTTCTATGAACAATTTTCTATTAACACTGAAGCATTCATTATTTTGTCAGATCAATCAACTAAAACCTTGGAAGACAGGAGAAAACTCACTTCTCAGCCTCTCATTTGGCCTTTCTCCAAATACTCTCTGACAATGACACCAGTGGCTTAGTGTCTTTTTAATGCACAGCTAATCAAGTTACTTCTCCAGAGCAAATCCTTCAATGGCCCTCATTACATGCAAAATGAAGTCTAAACAGTTTTTGGTAATTCGCCTCTGATTCATTTTTTCAGCCTCTCGTTCTTGGTCACTCCTCCAAGAGCTGCGTTAAGGAAAAATAATCTGCAGTGGCATGTGAATCAAAAACAGCAATTCAGGTGATAAAATAAAATTTTTGACTGGGTTTTCTGGTGGGAATTTTTGCAACATTACATATCATAATCAGGTATATTTCTAGCTTTAAAACAAAACAAAACAAAAACAAGTAGCTCTTTTGTGTTTATAAGGTGAAGAATTCTCCTGACAGTTAAATCTATTTTTGAAACCGAAGTGGAAATCTGTGCATCCCATTACTACAAAGAAAGTATTTGTGGAGGACCTATTATATGCCAGAAGCTCATCTCACACAAGCTTCCTTCTATCCTCCAAGGTCAAGGTCAGTGCTTTTGCTACCTTCAGTTCACAGGTTAGAACCTCAGCCATGGCAGTGCTCAGTGACATGACCAGGCAGACAATGCTAGCCAGTTAACTGAGGCTACATTCTTAAGTACCAGACTACATTCCTCTCTTCCTTCTACGAAGCGGCAGAACCAGGAGTTAAACATTAAGCATCTTGGGAAAAAATGTTGGAGGGTTTCTGTACAGTATTTAAAGCTATTAAGAATTTCAACTATATGAAATGTTAAAGGGACTTATCTAAGAAAAAGAAGATAAAAAAACATGTGTAGTAAAATGACAGCAAACTCACAATTATTAACAACCACACCTGAAACAAAAACAAGAAGAAACTAAGCAAACAACTAGAACAGGAACAGAACCACAGAAATGAATATCACATGGAGGGTTAGCAACAGGGGAGTAGGAGGAGGAGAGAGGGGAGAAAGATACGAAGAATAAGTAGCATGGATGGTAGGTAGAAAATAGACAGGAGGAGGGCAAGAATAGTAGGGGAAATGTAGAAGCTACAGAATTTATGACACATGGACATGAACTAAAGGGGGGAATGGGGGTGGGAGAGGGTGTTCAGGGTAGAGAGGAATGAAGCGGGGATAATAGGACAACTGTAATAGCATAATCAATAAAATATATTAAAAAAAGAATTTCAACTATACTACAAGTTAAGTTTTTCCTCTCTGTATAGTTACTACCTGGTTTAAAGACAAAGAGCCTCTTTAAATTTACTTTTCATGGAGTCAAAAGGGTAGGGCTAAGAAGGCATATCTTTCCTGAAATTGTCTGCTAAAAAGTAATTAGCTTCTTTCCTAAAATTATGATCACAAGGTGAAGTGCAGCTGCTTTTGTCACTATGATGAGTGAAATAAAATATTTTGAATTTAAATAATTATTTCATTTTTACATTCAAACCGCCTTCCAAGACAGTTTTAATTTTTGATGTAATCTCCAAACATTTATTTTTTGTCTCTAATTTGAAGGAGTCTGGCAACGTCTCTGCTTCAGATGAGTAATTTGTATATTTAACCAGTCAATGCTATATTACTTTCAATAAAATTCACTCAGGCTGTCACTATCATTGGAGATAACAGTGTGAGATATATATATTCTCTGTCTGGTTCAGTTGCCTGAGATGTTTTAGATCAATCTAAGGAAAATGAGTGGAATAAGTGTAATCAACCCATGAAAATAAATACCTTTAGTTTTAATTTGTTCTATATGTACAGTATTCCCAGCCATTAGTTATTCTATTTAAATTGTAATGAACTGACACAGGAGGATGGATGTCTTTTGAGATTGGGTCTGCTGTGTGGATGAAACTAAAGACCAGAAGTGAAAAAATTGAGTTCTTATTCAATTCTGTTATTGATTCGCTGGACAACATATGGATAAATTATGTTGCATCTTACTTGTTTGTCCTGTCACTGATGTAAGAAGGTGCCTTAGTCTTTTCAGGCTGCTGTAACAGAACACCATCAGCCGGATAGTTTAGAAACAACAGAAGTTTATCTCTCACAGTTCTGGGTGCTGGAAGTCTAAGATCAAGGTGTGGGTAGATTTGGTGTCGGGTGAGAGGCACTTCCTGTTCACAGACAGCTAGCTCTCTTCTTGCCGTGTCCTCACATAGCAGAAGGGGCTGTAGAGCTCTGGGGGGGCGTCTCTCTTCTAAGAGCACTAATCTCATTCAGGAGGCCTCCACTTTCATGACCTAATCACCTTCCCAAGGTCCCACCTTCAAATACTATTATATTGGAGATTTGATTACAATATACGAATTTTGGGGGGCATACAAACATTCTATCTACAGGAAAGGATAAGAGGGAAATTTTAGGAATACCACCAACCTCCCTGACAGGCACTCTTCTCAACAGCATCCATTTATTCAACAAATTCTTGCTGCATATCAAGCATTGTCCTTGATATTGTAGAAGTTGCAAATATAAATCTCATGTAAATCCTGTCCTTAAAATGTTTATACTATAATAATAAAATATATACTGTAATAATAGTATAAAATATACTGTGAGTATAAAATATACTATAATAGAAGGCTGTAACTATGGTGATTGCATATATTACTCATGCATCCTTTGAAACCTAACACCTCCTCAGGGCAGATGTGCCTGACTCCTCTGACTCCCCCAGACTGAGTAAGGTGTGTAGCCACTGTGCACACACAATTTGCAATTTAAATCTCTGTAATTCTCTAGATAGTACAGTGGATGTTTATCTTTCTTACTGAATTGAAAGGTCTATGGAGAAGGTACTGTGTGTCTCAATGGTTTTTGTATCTCCACCTTTACAAGGTCAAAGAAAGCTGGCAACATTGTTTGTTAAATAAGAGGATAAATGAGTCAATAAATGATGCAAGGTATCAAGAATATTTGAGGAGAGTAGATGAACTAATAGTAAAGGGACCAGATCATGGGGAGCTTTGAGTTCTGGAGCCAACTGTGATGCTGAGAAAAGAACATGAATTTTCATATAAACTTAGGCAAGCTAATAATGATAGCTAACTTTTATTGATTGTTTACTTACATACCTGGCACTGAGTGCTTTATGTATATTATCTTATGCATTTTTCTCATTAAGTAGGTCCAATCATTCTCATAACACAGGAGAGGAAACAGACACAGAGAGGTAAGTGACATGCACAACATTGCACAGCTAGCATCGGTGAAGCCAGGATTTAGGTTTAGACATTCTAATTGCTGTTTTAGATCAAACTTTAGTTAGCTGTATTAATGTAATCTACCTAAGCCTTAATATTTATCTGTACAATGGGTCTTATAAGACTTTCCTTATTAGAATATTATGATATTCAATAAGATAAAGTGTATAAGGTAACTAGTATAGTGCACAGCAAAGTCCATATCCTAATAAATGTTATTTTCTCCTCTCTTCATCAGTCAATTTTTTAAAAAAAATTAGGTTTTTGAGCAAGATATTCAAGGTCTTCCTAGAAAGTACCCAGCCACATACTATGAAAAATAGACACTTATTGAAGAAGATACAAGAAACATTATACACAGGACAATGACACCTCAGTCCCCTTCAAACTAGGCACCTTAGGACCTCACACAGTTCTCCCTATTGCCATCAGCTGCCCCATCATATTTTCCTAAATCTCATCAACAGTCTCTGAAATCTCTTCCCTTTCAAAGATGATTTTACCTTTGGGAAAAACAAGAGGTCACAGGGCATGAACTCTGGGCTCTAGGGGAGCTGAGATACATGGGTGATTTTATGTTTTGCCAAAAAAACCCTGCACAAGATGTGATGCATGAGTGGATGCACTGTGATGAAGCTGCCAGTCACCAGTAGCCCACAGCTGCAGCCTTCTGAATCATCAGAATAGTTTCTGTGGAGGAATATTCTAGCTTAATGCAAAAATTGATGCATATTCATCGCTCTACTCACTCAGTTATTTTGAATGTGGCAACCACACAGTACACATGCTCATTCAACAGCATCTACTGCCCCCAGTGACTAGTACAGTGAAGTCAACACTGTTCACAGGTGCACATTCCAGTCCACTCTCCTTGGTTACCACATTACATTGATGTTGTGCAAACCATTCTCTTTATATTAACAACGGCTGTACTTTTTCTGGACAGACCTTGTATAACAAGATTACAACTGTGCTTCTCATGAATCTTATTGAAGGAAGACACAAAATTGTTTCTTTGGACTTATTTAGCACGGAAACCAGATGAATCACCTTTACAACGATTCTAGAGGACAGAGTGTCCAAGAGACTATAATAAGAGGTCAACCTGATATTTGGTATATTTGTTGAATGCTTCCATAAAAATGCAGAAAACTTAGCAGAATGGTGTTTATATAATAAGAAGAGTGATGCTAGTGAGCCTTAAATTTGCAGCAAAGTCTCAGGGAAGTTTGAATTTAGTGGGAATATCATTACCAGTCAATTCTACTTAAATAGTGGGACTATTTAATCAGTCACATAGAGAAGGCAAATCAAAATGGTTTTCTTTAGATTTTAGAATGGAAACCTACTTCAGAAGAATTCAGAGTCACCACAGTATTTATGTTCTTCATGCTTCAGTAGAACATGTGGACATCCCAGCTGCAGAGGTCGTCAGAGTCTCCAGAAGTGAGTGAAGGAAAGGCAGACTCTGATCCTCTGTCTGTCTCCTAATGTGGTCCAGATTGTTGAAGTTTGTTCAGGACTCTTAAAAATGTTGAAAAGTCTTTAGTTTTCAAATAGCAAGACTCTTACATAGGGTTTATACACTAGGTACAGACTTAAACCAAATTGGAACTCCCCTTCAAAAAAGATCAATTATGTCACCTTACATACCATTTTGAAAACAATCATTTAAGTAGAGGTGACCATCTAGATAATTGATACCTCAATGCAATCAATTTCTTCAAAGACTAAATTCAGAGTTATTCTGGTCCATGCTGATTTTGCATATAAGCAATAAATATGTGATACCTGGGTTTTATAAATTCTATCTAAAATACTGAATAGTCACCACTTTTTGCTCAGCTGTGTGGAAGTTAACTGAATGTCCAGTTAACTATTTTATGTAGACCTGAGCTGTTTTGTTTGTTTTCTTTTTATTTATTTTTATTTTTTGCTATTTTTATTGTTCATGCTATTACAGCTGTTCCAGTTTTTCCCTTTGCCCCCCTATACCCATTCCTCCCCCTTTCCCAGTCAGCCCCCACACCATTGTTCATAATGCCTTCACCTTCTTTCAACCAGTCCCATACTGTTCATTTGTTTTCTGATATTTTATAAATTTCCAAAAATTTCTCATGGAATTATGTTTGAACAAGAAACCTCCTCTACATGCTTGTTTGATCAGATAACCACCTAATAGCAGAGTTGCTTATCCATGTTATGTAAATCAAAATCAACCTGGCAGCTCACTTACAATTTTATATTATTAAGGGCCCATATTCCACTAAACTTCTTTCTTGTACTATACTGAACAAGTGAATTAAAGTCTTTTTCTTTTTTTCCCACTCTGCATTGTTCCAACCACAGCTGTGTGAGTCTGTGCATATTGTATGTATATGTGTGTGTATATGAATAAACAATCTGAATAATTTCAAGTAGGTTGTAATAATTAATTTTGTGTGTCAAGTTGTCTCCTGTGCCCAGATATATGGTAAAACATTGTTCTGGATGTTTCTGTACAGATGCTTTCAGACAAGAATCACATTTAAATTGGTGGACTTTGAGTAAAGCAAATTGCCCTCTATGATGTGAGCGGGCCTCATCCAATCAGCTGAAGGCCTGAATAAAACAAATGGAATGAATTCCCAAGCAAGAGAAGATTCTGCTAGCAGATGATCTTGGAAACTGAACTGCTACATTGGCTGTCTTTTAAATCTTTAGTCTGCTGGCCTTTGGACTTGAACTGCAACCCGGTTCTTCTCTTGTCTTCAGCCTGCCAACATACCTTGCAGTCGTTGGACTTTGACAGCCTTCTTAACTGTATGAGCCAATTCCTTAAAATAAATCTCTTTATATATGCATGCACACACACATCTTATTGATTCTGATTATCTGGAGGACCCTGACAGGCATTCTCTAATTTTGCATTAAATAATCAAAGAGTAGAACATTGTGGTAGCAAAATGTATATTATTGTTGAAACACTGATGATATGTTTATGTATAATCTTGAACTTTTCTTAATGCAATCCAAATGATTCATTTTTGTTGTTTTGTCCATTTAGTTGTGTTTGAAATCTCTGTTGTGACAGCATGGATAGACCTGGAAAACGTTATGCTAAGTGAAATAAGCCAGTCAGAGAAAGACATGTATCATATGATTTCACTCATATGTGGAATCTAATGAACAAACTGTACTAACAAGAAAAATATAGCAGACTCATAGAGAGCTGGCTGACAACTCCGGCTGGCAGGGGCGGGGGTTGGGGTGTGAAAGGAGCTAGCAAAAAAGGAAAAAGGACTCGTGGACAGACAACAATGTGGTGATTGTTGGGGGGAGGGGGTGAGTGGAGGTGGAAGAGGGTATAAAAGGGATAAATGGTAATGGAAAAAATATAATAAACTATTAATAAAAAAGCTATTTGTATTGAAAGTAGATAACAGTTAACATAATAAATCATGCAGTAGCTTTTAATTTCTCACTGAAAACATTTCTAGGGGATGGAATAAGAAATGGAATACTTAATAGCTACCAGCGTCCTCTTGGAGAAGAGCATTTTCTTGGCATCTTATGTTACTGATATAACCACTGCTGAAAAAGTGCTTAAGACTGTTATAAGAACACACAAGGTCAATTGTGGTCTTACAGGGAATGCTTCCATTTACCAAATAAATCCCCTCCCCACTCAGAGGACAATGGACCTAGGTCTATAAAGGAAAATATACATTTGAAGACAAAATTTTCACTTACCTGTGATTTGGGGTGGGGCAGTCTTAGTGATTTGGTTGTATCATCTCCTCAGTATTTCTCAAACTACAGTACTGAGGTGGTATTCCATGGGTATACAGAAAACTATAGGATAAGTGTAGTACACATTTCTTTAGAGTCAATTTTTCAGTTTTACAAAAGATTAATAAATATCCCTGGCCAGTAAGTTAAACTCGTTGTTTCATATTAAAATAAACATCAATAATATATTATGAACTAGGAAACAAACATGCACACATTTTATAATACTTCTGAGGAAAACTAAGCCAGGTGACTCAATTGGTTGGAGTGTCATTCTGTGCACCAAACAGTTGTGAGTTCCATTCCCTGTCATAGAACATAGCTGGGTTGTGGGTTCAATCCCTGGTCAGGGCACATACAAGAGGCAACCAGACAATGTTTCTCTCTCACCTCAATGTTTCCCTCTCTCTCTCCCCTTTTCTCTCTCTAAAATCAATAAACATAGTCTCAGGCAATGATTTAAAAAAAACTTCTGAGGAAGTTTACACTTACAGATGAGTGGCTTTCAGTGGGTTCCTAGTCATCAACCACTCCCCAATATGAGTTAAGATTTTACTGTCTACTGCCCCCAGCAATACACTTCTGATGAAAAACTTTTCAGAAGTGGGGTCTTAAAATAGACTGGCTTTAGTCAGTGACAAATATTAAAGAGAAGAGGGCCAGCTCCATTTGAGAAATCCCTCTTTTTTGAATTAAAAAGTAAACTAACAAAGAAGAGGCAATAGAAAGCAATAGCTATGAACAGAGAGTTTTAATGACACTGCTTTAAAAAAAGTTTGTTTTTCCATAAAAGCCCTTTTTGGTAAATGTTATTACTTTCTTGTACTACAGTCTTTTTTATTTTAGTTCTCAAGTTATCTACCACTTATGGAAAACTTCAAATTCTAGGTAGCAGATGAATTTTTATATTTACTTTTGTTCAACATCTCTATGAGACAGACGTAATAAATAATCTAGTAAAGGACGAGCATATGCCTTCAGCTCGCTGAAGCCCTTGGTTTTGGTGCATTGCCCTGCTGACTCCCACCGTTTTTGCTGTCCTGGCGTAACCAGCAAAGCACATTTACTGGGCAGTAGACATGTCAGAGGTGAAGGTATTCCCATTCAGATAATACTGAGCTGCTGTTCTCAAAGCAGTCCATGTTTCATAAGCCTGCAATAAAAGAAAACTCAAGTTATGATCTCAGAGTGTATAGAACACCTTCTATATCAATTATTCTGATTATCATACAAAAATTTGGCTAAAGATTGAGAGAAATTCAATGGAAGAATAATTCTGATTCAGGTTTGGTTTTCAACATGTTTGGTAATCTGTTTATTTCAGTGTTGAGAAGTTTTGTCGCATCTGTGGGGCCACGGCATGAATCCAGGTGGTAGCACCTTGTGACACCACAGCATCTGTCAGTTGACTGCTGCCCTGGTCCATAATTACAGAAGGGAGTATACTTGAACATTTGAATATTCCATAAAGAAGACACAGTCTTCCAGTCTATGTACTTATTTTATTTGCCAAATAAACAAAGTCTTGTTTTAATAACTCTAAATTATGCCTGTTGGAGAAAATTAGGCTAAGAGTTAGATGCATTATTCAAGCTGGTGTTTGCTATCAGCAAGTGCTAAGCCAAACCAAGCCAACCCTGCTAGACCAGTTAAAAGCCAGCTATGCAGAATAAGGTCCCAGGCTCCAGGAAAACAAGGAAATTCAATTTTTAAAGTGATTTTATTCAGCCCTTATACTTTGTGGTGCTGAGAGCCAAATACATGTGGAAAGAAAGAACAAATCAGTGTAGGAATTAATTAATTGTTATACACCTTTGTTTTCTAAATTACCATTTTAAGAGGGAAATCATGACTGACCAAAATCCTTAGATAATTTAGCAATTTCATTTGGCCTGGAGTTTCAAAGAGTTTTTCAATCAAAAAGGTGAAATAAAACTGGTGAATTAAAGTTTCTTCTTTATTTCTCTTGGAGTGAGAATACAAATGAATAGAAAAATGTACAAAATGAGAGGAAATGAAATGATATTAAAGACTGGATAATTGTCACAGAAGGAAAGTAGTTGCTGAATGGGTGAGCGGGAGCTGAAATGTGACCGTAATCCATCCACTCACCCACCCAAACATGGAATCAGTTACTGAGACTTGACTACATAACAGTCATTTTAGTAGCTCCTGAGAATGATGATTTTGATGTATAAGACATGCACTTTACCTTTGTAGCCTAGGTAGGGAGATTGAGTACACAAAAATAATTCCAGTTTGACAGTTTGTGAGCTATTCACATGTAAACAGCATACAAAGGGAGAGAAGAAAGGAGGACAAATGCCTCCCTAGAAGGTTGGGAAAGGCTTCAGAAAGAGGGGACATTTGTAAAAGGCACTTTATTGAGAAGAATAGCAGAAGGAGAGGAAAAGTCGGGGCTAAGCTAGCTGATGTGATGCCTGTTTAAAAAGATGGTTGTGGTAGGAGTGGCAGGGGGGCAGGAAGACCAAACGGGGAGAGAAATGGGGAAAAAGTCAAGACAACTGTAACTGAACAATAAAAAATAAAATAAATAAATAATAAAAAATAAATCTGTGTAAGAACTATCCCTACGTGGAATATCACAAATAAAAATCATGCTTAGTATACAACAAAAACAAAAACAAAAAAACTAATAAAAAGGTAGTTGTTAAAGGGCCATTTGTTTCTAATGCAAATACCTGAACAGCCAGTGTGTTTTCCCACGTTTTCGAACTGTGATCTGGGTCCCAGTAATCCTGCAAATATATGTGTCTTTTGAAATGTAGGAACTGGTTTGCTGGGTCTTCCAACAAAAATGGCGCTCCCAATGCTCCTGTAATTCAGAGTTCAAGAGCACAGCATCTTTTAGGGCAGTAGTTTACATCTCAATGTTTCCTCTTAAAGAGACAGAGCTGTGGTCTTTGGGACAAGGTCTGTGATCTCTGTGGTCTTTCTTTCCTCCTGAGAAGGAAACCCTGAAAAAGCGCTTTGCCACCATTATGCTGTCACCAGTCTATGTGATCTGTATATGGCACAGCATGAAAGCTAGTGCTGTGTGGTGGACCAAGAATGTTTTCAGAGCTTCTCTCTGTACATGAATGACAGCCACAAACCTGGAATCAAATCCCAGCTCTATCATTTTTTTTAGGTAAGTCATTTAAATTCTCTGAGTTCTGGTTTTCTTGTATGTAAAGAGGAATAATAAGAATAATAATAACAACAGCACAGAACAAAATAACATTGGATTACTGGAAGGATTGGATAAATTAATGGATGTAAACCACCTGACTCAAACCTGGAAGTCAGCAATCTTATTCTTGCTTTCTTAGACTTCTGAAATAACACCTATATTTCAGTTTAAAGTAGACTGCTCCCAAATCTGGCACTGCAGTTAAAATTGTTAGTATTGATTGTTAGTAAAATTGTTCGTATCATTAAATCAAACAGGTGTGTATTTTCTATCTCCTTCCCACCTCAGGATTAAGAGAAAACATTTTTAAAATCCTGAGTTCTTCAGGATCTTAAATTTTAACGGTTTATACTGTGTTTTTATTTCTAAATAAAACACAATCATGTTCAGAGTTGTAACTTCAATCAATAAAAAGGAAAACACACTCTTGAACTATATGTAACAGTACAATCTGTTTATTGCTTGTGGTAAACAAGCATTTATTACAAATCTACTTGTAAGCAATGCTATGTTAGGCACTTCACAGCTGCATCATTAATAGACGTCTATAGACCAATACTTTATGGATTGGGGTGCAGTGAGCTATGGCATATGAAACTTCTCTATAAGAGAGGGAAAAAAAGGTCTAAGATACAAAACAAAACAAGGCAACAGAAGATTTGATTGTGCTAAGGGAGTTTTAGAGAAGGTTATATTATTTTTTTTCAAGTCATAGTTATTTTACTAAAGATTCGTGGGGAAATGGTTAGCAGAATTCATACTTTTTCCACCTAGTAAAAAAAGTAATTTCTTCTATTAGATATCTCCTTTCCTCTGCTCCAAAGTTCTCCTTCTGCCACTTTCTTTTTTTTAATATATTTTATTGATTATGCTATTACAGTTGTCCTATTATCCCCCCTTCATTCCCCTCTACCCTGAACACCCTCTCCCACCCACATTCCCCCCTTACATGTCCATGTGTCATAAGTTCTTTAGCTTCTACATTTCCCATACTATTCTTGCCCT
>JAPYXV010001872.1:0-13684 GCA_028533065.1 Trachops cirrhosus | reverse complement strand
TGTCCATGGGTCCTCTATACATGTTCCTTGACAACCCTTCCCCTTCTTTCCCCTGTTACTGCCCTCCCCCCTCTGGTCACTGTCACTTTATTCTTTATTTCCATGTCTCTGATTCTATTATGCTTGCTTGTTTGTTTTGTTGATTAGGTTCCTCTTTCGGTGAGATCATATGGTATTTGTCTTTCACTGACTGGCTTACTTCACTTAGAAAAAGGCTCTCCAGTTCCATCCATGATGTCACAAAGGGTAGGAGCTCCTTCTTTCTTTCTGCTGCGTAGTATTCTACTGTGTAAATGTACCACAGTTTTTTTTTTATCCACTCATTTACTGATGGGCACTTAGACTGTTTCCATTTCTAACCATTTAGAGCCTTGCAGCTTTTCTGAGTTATACAGGAGCTTAATGACAATCAAGCTGGACCATTTTATTTTATAGATTAAGAAATTAAGGGCTAAGACCAGAGAGTCTTACCTAACTAGAATACCTGGCAGGTTGGAGGTGTGATTGGGATCGTGTAGTAGGAATGCACATGGTTTCAAGGATGTCTGCTGGTACCTATTGCAACCCATACTGATCTCATCCTTTTCTGACCATGGATGTGCTCACACTGCACAGCTCCACCCTAATCGTCCTTGATTCCTAATGTATGTCCTTCTCTAAACTAGAATGGAGACTATTGCTGGACAGGGATTGTGACTTCCTTTTAACAGTGGCTCTATGATACCTACCTAACATGAGGTTGGGTATATATTAGACATCAGTGCTGTGCTGCTAAACCAACTCTCCAAAGTCAAAAAACGTCCTCACTTGTAGCATATTCTTATTTTTGTGGTACAAGTGCTCCCACTATGACCCCACATGTGGAATTGGGAAGAGATTCCTAGAACTAACCCTCTTAAGCCTATGCAAGCCTGCTCCAGCACACCACTGGTAGACACTAAGAAACAGGGGTCTGACCCACTATGCACACACACTTGACAGCAACCTCAGGGTTGAAAGAGATATAGCTTGTCTATGATTAGCCTATATTTGAAACAATTAGTCATCATAGCCTTCATTCATTGACTTAAAAATTGTTGGCCATTTACTAATGTTTTAAGCACTCTTCTAGGAACTAGCTCCTTCAGACCTGCAGTTAAATGGGGAATGAAGATATTAAGCAAACAAAAAAAAACACAGAGGTAGTTATTTAAGTATAAACTATTATATATGTTATGAAGAAAATCCAGGGTGCTGAGAGTGTAACCAAGAAAACTTAATTTAGATGAGGCAGGGGTAATCTGGCAGAGGTTTCTCTAAAAAATTAACATGTCAACTGCCACTTGAAAGATAAATGAGCAGGACTTGTGCAGGTGGAGTGGAAGGGGGGGCAATCCCAGAAGGGGGTACAGTGTGTACGAAGAACCTGGGGCAGGAAAGATCTGGACTCTGTAGGAAATTGTAAGAAGGGCAGTGTGGCAGGAGAGGAGTGAGTGATGGGGGAAGGGAGAGAGGTGGTGGGGGAGAGGTGGGTAGGGGCCAGATCACATAGGCTTATGTGTTTAAGAACTTGAATTCTATTTTAAGTTCAGTGGGAAATGATTTATTATTTTTACACAGGGTAGTGACATAATATGATTTATGTTACAGAAATATTACTATGATTGTTATATAGGAAATAGATGGGTAGGCTGAGAGGAGGGAACAAAAATGGAAATAGGGAGACCAGTAAGGAAACTATTATAGAACAGAGGTGAGAGATGGAGTTTACTTTTTTCAGGGTAAGAAAAACCAATGTAGGTCTTTGCAGTAAAAGCTTCACATTTTCTCCAACCCATCCCTCCATATGCAGGAATTAAACTTCTGTTGTTAAACAGGCTGTCTGAAAGGAACTTTCTCTTTCACTTGGATGTGTTACCTGGAAAAGTGTCTACACCTTCTCCAACGCAGGAGCTTCGGTCTCAGTGCCGTGTGTTCATGGATGGATGTTGTAAGCGGCACTCGCCATTTGCTCTTCCCTGCCTCTCCTCACACTCTGGATTGCATCCCCTTTGTGAGCCTGTGGACTCCTGCTCTGTGGGTTTATCTGCCCTGCTTCCCAATGGGTCACCTGAGGACTGGTGCTCACCCTCTAACTCTGTGTTACCCATTATTACAGGATAAGGAACTCAAGCAGAATAGTGAATCAACTGTCACTAAGCACACTGTTCAGCAGAACTTGTTTTCCAAGCAAGGATTTCTCAGAGCAGGGAGCAGCGCGTTGACTCAGATTGGTACCACCAGCCCCTTTCCTGTTGGAGAGCACCACGGAGCTCCCTGAGCAGTCGTCTGAGCAGCCCTGCGCTTCTGCAACGGTTTATACACCACACATCATGATCTATCATGAAATTAGTTGAGTGCTATAACATTATTTTAAAAAATGAAATAGCTTAGAGTAGAAAATATCAGTATGCATTACATATGGTAATTGTCTATGTAATAATGGTGAACGTTTCATGAAACTTACTTTAATCACATATATATGGTGGTGTGTTTTGGGTCACTAGGGAAAATGTATTTATTGCTGTAGGCAGTCAGAGTTCAAAACATTTGAGAAACACTTCTTTGGTACTTCCGGCTGCAACCAAAGTCTGCATGAACCAGGATTCCCTCTTCCCCCACTCGCTATTGCCTCTCTGCAGCTACTTCCAGAACTCTCTCTCCAAACACACCTATTCCCTGCCGAATCCCAGCACAAAGCACAAGAGTGACATTTCACAGTTCTCTTGTCTCTCACTAGAAAAGAGTTTGTCATTTTCCCACAGAGCTGGGAAATTATTTTGATCTGTGTCTCAGTAGCAAAAATGTGCCAAAAAATAAGATCACATAATCAGTCAATGCAGACATTTCAAAGTCTCAAATTATAATTTGAGAGAGTTTACAATATAAATTCAAAGCTATTTGATATGATCGGAAAGAGCAAGGCTTGCCTTATCATTTTGTGTCCATACAGGAGAAGATCAAAGTTTTGCAGGATGGGAGGCAGCTGCTGGACACATTTCAGATAAACAACTAATAATTGTTTTGGTAGAAGTGTGTCCCAGGCAATATTTTAATAGTAAAAAATTATTGATTGTTTATCTGAAATTCAAATTTAACTAGGCATCTTGAATTTTTATTTGTTAGACCTGGAAACCTTAATGGTGTACATAGAAAATCCTATAGATTCGACCAAAAAAACTACTCGACCTAATAAGTGAATTTGGCAAAACAGCGGGATACAAAGTCAATATTCAGAAATCAAAGGCATTTTTCTACACCAACAATGAACTATTTGAAACAGAAATCAGGAAAAAAATCCCATTTGATATAGCAACTAGAAAAATAAAGTACCTAGGAATAAACCTAACCAAGGAGGTAGAAACCTTAATGGGGTGGCAAACTTATACACTTGGAAGGGGGTGCCATTTTTAAGTAAGATAATAACAAAATATCTTTCTTTGAAAAATTTGCAAAACTATATGATATTGTAAACATGTTAAGGACCCTCCCAGGACCTTAGAAGATGAGTAAGTGGGGTTCTGACACTTCAGCAGCATGAGCTGAATGGTGAATTTCCCTTCATGTCACTCAGTGTAAAGAGGAAATCGGCATGTCAGCCCTAAGCTATGGCAAAGAGGGAGGGATTTCTACCCACTTTGGGGATGGGGAATTTAATGACTGTAGGAGCAGCAGATAGTGGAGGAAAAACAGATGGTGCCTGCTTCTATCTGTTAATGAAGGGAGAGAGGAAAGAAAGGGAAGAGAACAGGAGAGGGAATGGGAAAAGGAAGAAGAGAAGATCCAAATACCAATAAACACAGAATCCTGGCAACAACACCCCATTTCCGGGCCCATGACTTGGAACAGTGATTTTCAAAAATGGCTTGCTCACTTCTGAGGGTAAAGACAGCTTTTCAATCTAAACACAGTATTGAAAAGGGGAAGGGTTGTCAGGAACATGTGTAAAGGACCCATGGACAAAGCCAAAGGGGGGACGGATTGAGGGTGGGAAGTGGAGATGGATGGGGTGGGGGTTGTGGTGGGGAGAAAATGGAGAGAACTGGGCTTGAACAGCAATAAGAATAAATAAGTAAAAATAATAAAATAGAATAATCCCTTGAAAAAATAAACACAGTGTTGAGAGATAACTTTTCAGACTCTCAATGTCTCCATCCCCCTTTCTAAATAACACTCTGCCTGAGAACTTCACTGTTGTTGTGGGTTCTCCGTCCCCACCTCCTCTTTCACAGCAGACCCTCTCCCACTTTAAAAAGAGAGGCACATGTTATCCAATGCTAATTCTGCACCGTGTTCTGGGAGTGAAAACAAATGTGCAATCCAAGAACACATCAGTCCAGGGAAAGTCCCCTGGAAGAAAACCAAGAGGAGCTGGATGAGAAATATTGTAGAGAGCAGTGACTTTAAGTCATGTAGGTGACATGCTCTGCTCTCTCTGAATCTCTCTTTCTCTTCCTCACAGTTAAGATTCAAAAGGGAGAGGTTGTCAAGGGGGGATGCATATTAGATAATTTATTTGAAGTTTTCGTATTACATTTTTTCCTGACACAATGTATTACTGATTTTCTTATTAATTTGACAATGAAAACTGCCTTTGTCAATTAGATTCTACGGTAGGTGCTTTCAATAAATTGAATGTACTAAATCCATAACTTCAAGGTTTTGTTGAAAAGATCTTGAATGCACATGTACAACATATGCCTTCTGCAACTACAAAAATTATGATAAAACTTCTAAATTTAATATATGTCAGGGGCATATAATTTTTCATAGTAGGTATATGGGGGGAGAAGTTTTGAGTACACAGCCAGAGGCTCTGTTACCCTGTAGTGATTCTTCCTTTATTTTAAGGCTGCCCCGGTGCTTATTTCAGCCATCTGTGCAGGGACCTGGAGAGAATCTTCTTGGGGGAGACTGAACCTAATTGCATGTCTGAGCTCTGTACTGAGCTTATAACCTTGGACAAGCCTATTCTGACCCATCATGACATGGAGCATCTCGATTGTTATGATACAAAGCATTTCCATCTGTTTTTGATTCTGATATTTAGAAGCAATTCACTCAAGTACAAGGATGCCGGCAATAGCCTTTCTCTCTCTAGGCAGAATGCCACTTGGTTGTGGATGCCAGGAGCTGCCACAGTTCTACATTTATGCTTTGGCCCTTTTTATTTCTTCTGATTGTGCAATGCAAGAGTTTATAACAAAGAAGTTCTATAACAGTCAAGGATCGTTTTTGTTGAAAGGCTGCTAGCTTTTTGCCTGGTTGGCCTTACACCTAAGGCACCTCTTTTCTGTCTTGAAGGCTGGGATTCCACCAGGAAAACAAGCTATAGTTCTATCAGGCAGGGCACTTTTCATTTCTTCTAGGAGAAGAAGAAATCTTCTTCTGGGCCTCTGGGCCTCTACTGCTGGGCCTCTACAGTGTGTCACCTACACAACAAAACCTGAAAAAAACCCTGTGAAGCACATTCCAAGAGACTGAAATCAGCCCACTTTCTGAGATTCAAATACCACCAGGCTACGAAACTAATGAAACAGAGGACTTCGCGCCCTAGTGTGCCCAGATAACCACTAGGTTTTCAGGAAGTGTCGCGTAGCACTTATTGTCCTGGCTCCACCTGACGTTTGTACACTTGTGAGGACACCAAAAACACATTTTTAAAATGTCAATACTATTAATGAACTCATTAACAAAGTAATGGTCAAGCTTAAAGTAAAATGTCTTGACATGGATTATTGACTAATAGTACCCAAATGCAACATTTGAAATTTCTCACAATTCAATATGTTTCTCCAATAGGATTCAGTCCTGATGACTTACTGAGGGAGGAGCGGAATCAAGTATAGTGGAAAAAGTGGAAACTTTGGCATCACACAGGCTGCTTAAGAGCTCGGTTATTAAATCTCTTTGGGCTTTGGTTTCCGTATTTGTGAAGAGAAAATAATTATTGCTATCTATGTAGTTATTCTGAGGATTAGAGAAGAGACAGGTTAAGTGTTTGGACTAGTCCTGACACACAGCAGAGGATCAGTGAATAACTGCCATTGCCCTTATATTAATACCAATAATAACAACCAAGAGGAGGTGTCAAGATCTGTCTAACCACATTGAGAACCTAAGAGAGAAGCGCCGCTGAGACAAGCAATACAGAGATGGAAGATGATGAAGAAAACCACACTGCTGGGTTTCATTCCCCATGTCAACATATATCACCTGTACTGAGCAGAGAAACCATCACTCAGGAGTAAGGCCCGGAGGGCAACTGCCACAAGGAGGGCACATCTCCAAGGAGGCCTGAGAGGAGAATCAAATTTTAACCCGCACTCCCACGGACCAAAAACTCTTCTTTCCTCCTACCACTGGAAACGTGATAGAGGTATAGAGTAGCAGGTGAGCACTAATCTGTTCTTCAGTGAAAAGCAAGTTGAAAGGAGGCAGAGACATTGTGTGAAGGAAGTTCATCCTTTCAGCCACAGAAGCTGAGCGCCCTCCTGACTGAACATCCACCTCTCTGGATTCAGAACGCCTCGTTGTGACAAGTCCAGGAGAGCTCCTCACGGCCAGAGAGAACAAAGTGATTTTGGTAAATCTGTTTATCAGTGTGGCTTATCATCACCGGGAACTTGAACTGATTCAGACTATGGACTCCACAGGGAAACAGACTTCACTGACTTGCTCAACACTCCGGCAGACTAAACCAAAGCAAAGTTGTCCATGCAAAACCCTACCCACACAAAAACAAACTTAGTGAACCATTTTGAACCTACATTTTACTACTGAGGAAATCTAAAATCAGATTAACATATTTTTTAAATGACACTGGAACAAAATTAAGTTAGTTGGTTATCAAGGATGTTGTAGTAAATGTGTTTGTAATCCCAGTGTGCTGGTGTTTAATGACAAACTCTCTAGGGGGAAAATACATATACATTTCTATATATAATATATTTATTGATATATTTTATACATAATTATATGTACTGTATATAATATGAATACTATATATATTAGTACTTATATATGTTATTACAAATTTTACTAATGTAAAGGATGTGCAACACACAACTTATAAATAATAATGAAACAATGCTTTCTATTATAAATTTTACAAAGCCAATTTTCACAGAATGCTCTTGCTGATTTTTTTCTGAACTATTTTATCCCTAATCATTTTATGGTTGCAGTTAACAAATGAGTATAATTCTGATCTGAATGTTGGTTGATATTTTTATTATGTTGATGAGTAATACAAAAGTGAAACAAGGAAGATATATGTTAAAACTTTGCTCATTTTTCAATTACGTGAATAACTTTGCTGGTTCGAATAATGGCTTTTGAAAACCGAAAGAATATTTCTTCAATTCTTTTGTGCTATTTAAGTAAAATGGCTACAGATCTTGTATTTGTGTGGTGGCATTACCATACAACGATGAGCTGGTGCCCATCTCTTCCCAGCTCTGAGTTTAGTGACATCACATGGGCCAATTGAAAGAGGCTATGGTGCAAGTATTTAAACCAGGGGTGTCAAACTCATTTTCACTGGGGGCCACATCAGCCTCACGGTTGCCTTCAAAGGGCAGAATGGAATTTTAGGACTGTGTAAATGTAGCTACTCCTTAACAGTTAAGTGAGAGCTCAGTGCTGCCTCCGGGTAGAAACAAGGTGCCAGCTGGATAAAACAAGGTGGAGGGCCGGATTCAGCCCGTGGGCCTTGTGTTTGCCACCTGTGTTTTACACCATGGAAATGGTTAAGTATTACAAATCAGGGCATGATCTATTATTTCACTAATTGTCTAGATTTAAGAAAGTGTGTTTAAGCTGCATTATTAACATTTTCTTCATCTCTTTCTTAAATCTAGGCAGTGAAACAATAAATCACTTTCTGATATCAACAATTATAAATAACATCAAAAGCAAAGCTAATAGAATGATGTAGTAGAAAGAATTGAGTTGATGACTTTTGAGTATTTATTTCCTTTGCTTTAACATACTTTGATTATTAGTTTACATAACTTAATTTTTGATAATGGCTATGTTTAGGCACCAGAATTCAAAATTCCTGTCATTAACAGTTGTCTCTCACAAGCCTGCACAAGACACTCCTGTTCACCACTGGTTTTCTATCTAGTGCTCATTGTCCCTTCTTCCTTCCTCTGCGTTCAAATAACTCACTTCTCTCACCGTCACCAAACATAACTAACTCAGAGGAAGACGACCTCAGTTCTGGGGGCAGTTTGCAGTTTGTTATGGTGATCCCAGTCCCCTTGCATGGTTGAAGAAAAAGGTCATGTGACTAGATTCTGGCTAAAGAGGTGGGAGGTAAAGTCTGCTGAAGGACTAATGGCAGTTCCTCATTCTTAGGAAAGAGGCACAGGAAGACATGCTTCCCTTTCTCCAGATGCTGTCGTGACTGAATGGGCTCAGGTGTGGCCACAGCCATTTTCCTGCCAGCCTGGAAGTGAAATCAACTCACAAAACAAGGGAGACCATAAGCTTCACAGAGAGAGGTGAAGCGGGAAACTCAGCATGCCGTGCCTGGAGCCCAACCTATTGCTGATCCTCTTGTTACATGAGATAATAAACGTCCTTACTGTTTAATCTCATTTGAGTTGGACTTTTCAGTTTTCTGTGGCTGAAAACTAAGTTGCTTCCTATTCTGCCAGGAGTTTGGGAGATATAAAAGCGTAAGCTATAAACACATGAGATAAATTGGCCCCTCAAGAAGTTCAACTCCTGATTTGGAGACAAGACTAACTTAAAGGAAATAAGGGCAAACAATCCAATACAGGTTATAAGTATATGGGTTTTTAAATACTTAGACATATTTGACATAGTATAACATTGTATTAGTTTTACGTGTACAACATAATGATTTGATGTTTATATATATTAGAAAATGATCACCACAATAATTTTAGTTAACGTTTATCATTATGCATACTGTCATTACCTCGATTTTTTTTATTGTCATGATAACTTTCAAGATCTACTCTTGTTAACAACTTTCAAATATACAACACTGTATTATTAACCATGCTGTGCATTATATCCCCGTGACTTATTTATTTCCTAACAGCAAATTTGTATCTTTAGACCACATTCACCTATAAGTATCTAATTATTTTCTTTAACTGAGTGCATAGACTCTGAACCTAATAGTATTTCAGAGAAAATTTGATCAGTTAGGCCAGAGCTACCATTGACAGCTTCATGGAAGACCGGGGGATTAGCTCAGGTCATAAAGAGTAAGTGAGGTTTGAGCAAAGATAGAATAGCATTTCACATGATTGAAGAAGATAAATGGTGAGACTTTTAAGGATGCGACCCAGAGTTCTGCCTGTTGACTGCAAACATCCTTGGGGTCAAAGAATAAATTTTCTTGTTTTGTAGATTATTTATATCTATAATTTTTGTTCATTTCTACATTGGCTACCCTTTATGGACAATTTTGTCAGTGATTTTGAAGAGTATAGTGTTACAGATATGCCTAATTCCATTCTCTCTCTTTTTTCTCTTCTCCTTTCTTAGTCCTTTTGGTATTTCCGTATGCACTCGGCCTGCCAGTGCCCACTCCAGTGTCATAATGGGACATCTAACTCCTGCTTTAGGCAGGGCTATGCTAACTGGCAATTGCCTGCATTAAAAAAAAAAGCCAAGAAGAACTTAGAGTCTCCCTTGATATAGCATTCATGCCTTTCTACTCTCACTATCTGAGAATTCCTTCTCACTTTTCATCCTGATCACCAAGGCTGATGTGTATGACCACTGTTCTCTTATCCAGTACTGAACTGTTACCTTTCATTTGTGGAAAAATCTCTTCACATTCCGGTAGCTTCTGGCAAGTACCTCAAGTGTATATGTGATCTAAGTGGAATGTAATTGGGAGGACAGACACTTAGCAAGAGCCAGCAGAAGGAATTGAGTTGTTAAGAGGCTTTGGCAGTTCCAGGAGGAATGAATGGTAACAGGGCACTGACAGGTCTTTGGGACCACGGTCGCCCTGCTTGGCTCCCTGCCCAGTGAAGGTGTGTGTTCTTGGATGCCTGTCAGTGCTGTGCTCAGGATTCTGAGCAAATTAATAAGAACACAGAGGGCTTGAAAGGAGGAAGACAAAGAAAGTCAGAGAAAAACAGAGACCATAAAGCCAGCATTGATATTTTTCACACATTTCTTCTTGATATCATACATAGAAAGCTTTCTTTATTCAAAATTTCAACATGGGCTATTGCACACAGGGAAAGGTCTCCTAAGTTGGTTTGAATTAATATTTCTTTTGTTTTTCCTTAATTGACAGCAATATTTTCTCCTTATGTTGAAAAATTATTAGGCATTACTACAAGGGCTTAGTTAAGGCAAACATTAAGATTTTTCAGGAGAAAGGGATTCTCACAATTGTAATGAAATGTTTTTAGGTTTCAGGAGGAAAACACCTACTTTTTTAAAAAAATCACTTAGATTTATAAATGGTGATGTTACCAGGGAGGCCTGAGACACAGGCCCTTATGGTTCATTACAGAGTGGGGAGACCCAAGCATGGAGGCAGGTAGGAGTGCTAGGGAGGGTTGCCAGGGGAGAAAATGGAGAAAGATCTGTCTGGGGGCCAGGGGAACAAAACGATTAAAAGCCTGGGTTTCATCACCAGACAACTGGGTCTATCACCAGACAACTGAGATATCTAAGGAAAATTGTGAATCCTCTCTGCATCTTGGTTTCCTTATCTATAAAATGGAGTAGTAATAGTCCCTACTTCAGAGATGTAGTGTCACAATTGAATGAATTACCGTATTTTGCTGTGCATAATGCGCAATTTTTGGCCCAAAATTTTGAGGGAGAAATAAGGATGTGCGTTATACATGGGTATAATGATTACATACCACGGGTATAATAATAAGTGTAATAATCCTATATATAATGTGCACAAAATGTGGGTGTGCTTTATACACAGCAAAATATGCAATATTTGTAAAGCACTGGTACACTGCAAAACGTGTAGTGTTAAGTAAATGAAAAATCGGACCTCTAAGTTACATGCAACAAAAGCCAACCCTTGTCAATTAAGCAGCCTTGGGCTTGGTTAAGAGGATATTGGCTACGTCGTTGGAGGTGTGGGAGGAACAGATGGGCAGGTTGCGGAGCAGATCCCGTGAAGACAGCACTGGCACGAAGCGCAGACACCAGGGGCACTGCGGTGTGCTGACACCGTAAAGCTGGACCCCCAGTGTTGGCACTGCTTCCATTCTCCCCAGAAGGAATTCTGTAACATCCCTGCTTCGCTGGGCCAGCAGCCTCTGATTCACGTCTGGGTGGCATAGGGTAGGGCTCGTGTCATAGCTGCAAGGGAGCTCCGTGGTGGAAAACAAGCTCTGCCCAACAAATTTGGAGATTTCCTAATTTTAGAAATGAAATTCAGACACTAAGAAGAGAAAAGGAAAGCTGAATGGGCAGAGAACACCAGGGAAGGATTATAAGAATGGTAATCGAAAGTAGCAGCAAATCCACATAAAAGGCTGAATACATTGTAGACTCTCTATTGTACTTATTGATCAGATCCGGGTGAGAAGTTTCCATACGGGAATGAAAAATTGACCGAAGAGAAAAATCATCCGAAATTCCTTAAGGAGCTCAGGGACAGTGCAGAACAAATATTCAGTTGACTGTGGCAGTTTGTCTCTGCTTTTCCAGGGTCCTTATCCCGAAGTTCCTAGATCCCAGGCCTTTCACCTACTACAACCCTCCTTTCTTGCCTTCACCCCAAGAACTATTCTGCATCTTATTTTTTTTAAAGATTTTATTTATTTATTTTTTAGAGAGGGGAAGGGAGGGAGAAGGAGAGAGAGAGAGAGAGAGACATCAATGTGTGGTTGCCTCTCATGTGGTCCCCACTGGGGACCTGACCTGCAACCCAGGCATGTGCCCTGACTGGGAATGCATCTTATTTTTGCTCTTAATCAACTATTGATTCATTTTCTTACAAAGGTGTTCACCAGAAATGGAGGTGGCAGCTGATAAAGGATCAATGTGTGAAGTTTCCCAGGGAGTACTTGCGTTTTAAGAAAAAAACAACGCCTTCCAGCTCTGGAGGAGTGACAAAAGGTGGGGACAGAGTGTTGTCACAGAGAACTCTTCCCAGTGCTCTAAAATCACTCTACCTAAAGTGCCTGCCTGCAATGCCAACTCATCTCTTCAACGGGCCCTTCCTCTTGCCCAGCGGCTACACGTGAGGCAGGCTTGTCTAGAGACAGACACAGGTTTCTGAGGGTCGGTTGCCCACCGAGCACGTGCCTGCCACAAAGGTGCCTGCACCTCTTTATTTTCAGTCATTGTTCACACATCTACCTTTTGCCCTACAAAGACAAAGCCTTCTTTAAGCCCAGTTCACCCCATTTTTTCTTTCAAACATTAAAAATAGCACTCTCTTCAATGACCTCAATAATTTAGAACCCATGAATAAGTCATTTGCCCAAGAGTCTACGCTGCGCTTCTATTTTTACTTATAGTCTCTCACCAAGCAAAGTGACCTCTCACAAGGAGCCAACATTGACACCCGTCGATCTCCTGGCTTCTCAGGGAATAACCCAGGCAGAGCTTGCAATGCAGAGTCTTTTCTCAGGGGCAAAGATGAACTAATAGTGCCAGTGACTTCAGAATGTGAGTACCCAAACTTGAACTTAGGCATGTATGTCTGCTAGAGCATGCCCCAAGAGGACCACTTTCTAAAAGTAGGGCTGGCAAATTCTGTCTTTACTAGTCTTTCTGGGGCCACTGCTCTCCTAAGACACCATTTTCCAAACACTGAACTTTAACAGAAGAGCACTATAATAGCTCAGGTCCCTGAATCTGTGCGTTGCCCAACCTCTCAACTACGTCTCCTCCACTTGCCTTCAATGCACGTTTCCTTGCCCCACCTTCTCTATGGGCTATACCCAGGAAGGTTAAGTATTTTTGCTGGGCCAATACTATGGTCACTGAGAGGATTTCACTTCACTCTTTCTGGCTGCCTGTTTATAAAAATGTTTGATTTTTTCCCTTCATATTTTCATACCCTGGAATTGTCCCCTTTCCTCAAGTCACCTGTAGGATTCCCAAACTTAGTGTTCTTTCTGCTGGCACCCTCAGCCCCAGCCTCCAAGAGGCCTATTCTTTCTTTTTATGAACTCCACACTCACACCCTTCCATGCTGTTTGTACAACACTGAGCTCTCAGTGAGAAGTTTCATCAGCTTCTTTCACATGACCTCATGTCTCCAGGTTCACAAAATCATTAAATTCGTTCTTATCCCTTCCTGCTGGAAAGCTGGAAAAATACTCATTCCTCTTCCTGAAACTTACTCCCCGTCCCTACCAACAGGAAGCAATATTTGTATTTCAGAAATTGACAAAATCCTATTATTCTTCTTTTACCTGTTATCATTTCCCTTCTACAAAATAAGTAGTATTTTTTGGTCACACATTTAATGAAAAGTTACATTGTGGCAGATGCAGTGCTCACTGCTTTATTGAAGCAACTCAGTTACTTTTCTCTAAAAGTACTCCCATGTACTATTTTTGTCAGTTTACACAAGAGGAAACGGAGGCACGGTAACTGGTTCGTGGGCACAGGAGCAGAGGCAGGATTTGAACTTGGGAAGTCTCACTCCAGAAACTATTAACCACTAAACTTTACA
>JAPYXV010001871.1:0-13684 GCA_028533065.1 Trachops cirrhosus | reverse complement strand
TGCTTCATCGATCCTGCTTATCATTCCTTCTACTGTGTTCTTCAGTTCAGAAATTGTATTCTTTATTTCCTCTTGGCTCTTGTTGATAGTTTCTATTTCGTTTTTCAGACTGATATAGTTTGCAGCGAGTTCATTGTAGCTTCCCTGTAGTTTCTGGAATCTCATTGAGAGTACGTGGAAATTCCTGATAATCATTGATTTGAACTCAGAATCTGATAGTTGAGTTGCCTCTATTTCATTTAGCATTATTTCTGAGGCTTCCTCCTTTCCCTTCATTTGGGGATTGTTCCTTTGTCTTCTCATAGTTCGTGAGACTCTTCTCGCTAGCCTCAGCTTCTTAAATTGATCTTATTGGCTCCCTGGATTTATGGTGTAAACTTCTGTGGTAGAGTACTGGTGAGATTCAGTGGTATAGTCTCCTTCTGGTATCCAGGTGTTCTCAGCTTCCACCGTCTGGTCTTTCCATGTCCGGTACAATTTTGATTTCTTATTTTCATGTAAGCTGCAATGTCCTCTGTTGTATGGTTCGGTTTTTCTGTCTTTTGAAGCGGGAGGTGGCGTGTGCTCCCTCATACCCCGCCGCCATCTTCCTGACAATCTGACCCCTATTTCACAGGTGAGAAAACTACAACTCAGAAATTACATAAAATGCCCAAGACATTACACTAGGAAGTGGCAGAGCTGAAGTCTGAGTGCTGAGTGCAATATCAAGTCTGAGTGTTGAGTTCTTCTACTTCACAGTCCTACCTGGACAAGTATTACTTCTCTTTTATCTATGAGGGAACTAAAACACTTGACCAGGATGATGGACTAGATGATTCAGTTCCTGGATCCCAGCCCAGCAGACACTCCTAGCTCTTTCCTCCTCCCCTTTGTTTGACAAAATCCTTCTAGGCTCAGGGTGATCTCCCCAGCCAGCATGGGTCAGAATGCATCTCCCACACACTGGCTGGGTCTTCTGTGTGCCTGTACCCTGCTTGACATGCCAGCCTGTTGCAGGAAGATGAGAGGTAGGAAGCATCAAGGTCATGTTTATTCAGGAGATCGCTGATTGTCTAGTGTGCCTGCTCTTCCTCATGTGATTATATTCTTTGGTGGTGTTCTCACAGGAATTGTCCATTATGCCTCTGACTATAGCTTTTTTCTCTTTGGCTGTTGAATTACACCTTCTTCCTTCCTATGAAGGCTCATCTGGGATACAGTCTCTTGGACTTTTCCTCTTTCTGAAGGTTTGTATATTCCTTTGAGGCTGTCAAATTTTAGGCAAGTAGGATGTGGAGGCATAGTCTTCTCCTACCAGCTGTCAATTGACAATCAAAGACTGTGGTTAAACCAGTGTTGTTCCTGAAAGGTGGGACATAGGGTGATACCTAAGGGCAAATCTGTTCAGGGAGGAAAGCAACGAGCCAGCAAATGCTTCTAGGAATTTCTGAATACAGTGTGTATGTGTGTGTGTGGTGGTGGGGTGGGTAACGTTGTGCTGGTAGTTTTACGAATTAAGAACATGAGGACTGAAATAAGCTAATACATGCTAATAAAAGGTCCAAGTTGTATAACAGTCATTCCTATATCCACGGGCAACCAGTATCCTGAATAACAGTTTTATGAGATCCAAGAAATTGCTATTTCAAAACCCTGCTGTACACACAAGGATCTAGTAGACTGATCCATTTGCTTCTCATTGCTCCCTGAAGAGTGTGAGGCCATCTTCAGATGGCTAGATGCTTATTCTCAACATTAGAAATAGTGCTGGCCTAGAAGCCAATCAGCATTGTCAAATGTACAAAAAAGTTGAAACTACTGTATTCAGTGCCCAACTAAGTGTTCAGTAAGAATTTGTTACAGAGAACTCCTTTGGAGATGGGAGAATGTAAATCTGTATAAATATTGAAATATATCTATCATTTTCTGTGATCAGAGAGTATATAAAGGGGCCATGGATCAGGTGCAGATTTGTAGATTTCCCTAATGGACTATGGATCCATTCTCTTTTCCAGAGAATCACATTCCTGCTCCACAACTCAGCAAAAATTCTCACTGAGGCTGCATTCTTCTATAAAGGGTCTGCTTACTTGAACCATGGGTGTCTTGACTATAGTTATCATCCAGACTGTGAACCAGATGTTTTTCTTTTAGTACATTTAAAAGACTTTTTTTTCTGAGGACTTCATAAAGTTAAGAGAAATATTATTTGAGATGAAACAAACCCAAAGTGATGAGGAACCCTGGCTAGTTTACTAACAATGAACTTGAGACAAGTACACATGTGCAGTGACTAGATGCAAAAATGACTACAACAGGGTGCTGGGGTTAACTGCCATTGTGCCTCACTAGATCCTGTATGATTCTCAGTGTGCATCTCCTGAATTTTCTTCTACGTCCCACGTGGAACCAGGTTAGTTTACAATGGTCTGGTTATATCCTTCTGTAAAAGTCAATATGCTGACAGCACAGGCTTCTCACCCTAGCTGCAATTACTTGAGATGGGGATTG
This sequence comes from Trachops cirrhosus, assembly GCA_028533065.1. NCBI lineage: Eukaryota > Metazoa > Chordata > Mammalia > Chiroptera > Phyllostomidae > Trachops > Trachops cirrhosus. The sequence goes on along the minus strand of JAPYXV010001871.1, from coordinate 11,191 downwards.
AGAGTGCCTCATAGACAGCCATGTTCTGGAACTCTGGCTGTGAGTACTCCACTGGGCAGGCACAGAGCTGAGCAAATTCTGTAAAGTGCAATTGCCTGCTGAAGTGTCTAAGATTGGTCTTCTTGTGCATGGGACTGCTGCAATGATTCTGTGGATTTCCTTCACTTTTGACAGGAACAACTCATGTGTTGAGTGCCACCTTAAAAATCTCCCATCATTACTAAAAAAAAAAAATCATTTTTTTCTGGTGACTATATAGTTACTTGTGACTATAGCTATTCTGTGATGCTGAATTCTTTTGTGACGTAGACTATTTGACCATATTGTGCCCAATTGTGAATGATCTTCTTAGTGGAAATTTCTCCCACACTGTTGCACAAATGTTGGCATTATTGCATTGTGTCCTGTATTCTTTGCTTCTTCCCAGCTTCCGGTTGCTGGAAATCCTTGGCATTACTTGGCCTGTAGTGGAATCACTCTAATTTCTGCTTCCATGTCTCTCTTCGTTCTGTGTGTGTCTTCCCATGAGCTTTTCATAATGGGGGCACCAATTATTGGATGCAGAGGGAACCCACTTCTAATACAATCAGACCTCATCTTAACTAATTACATCAGCAAAAACCCTATTTCCAAATAAGTTCGAATGTGGAGGTTTTGGATGGATATGAGCTTTGGGGAGACACTAGCCAATCCAGTGCCCTTACAATTTACTAAACTATGGATCCATTTTCTTTTCCAGGCACCCCTATTTCTTCTCCCTAACTGGGGCTCTTATAAGAATAAAATTCTACAGAAATATCTGCAATTTCCCAACTCTGAAATTTGGAGGAGCTCAAAATTTGAGTACAATAATGGGTTCTGTCTCTGGTACTGCTATAATTAGGTTACCTTTATTCCTCTCTGAATCATTAACTTTAAAAACTGCTGGTTCAATCTGTGACAACCAGTGATACATCATTTTTAACCAATGTGTACCACCATAAAAAAATGCTGCTCAGGTACTAATTCATTGCTCCATGACACAAATGGTGCATCTCAAACAAACTCAGTCAATTATAAGGATGATTTCTGGGCTGTTTAAAAAGGCTTCTTCTGCCAGCCTTTGGAAAATGATGCTTTAGAGATTATTATTTTCTGTTTCAGGACAAATCCATGAATTTGGCCCCTTCATGATAGCTATAGTGAGAAGATGCATCTCTTGTCCATAAAACTTGAATACTTGGGTGTCAGAAGTGATTTTTCTGAAGTTAACTTTTCCCATAGTTGGAGTTATCCATTTCTGTCGCGCTGGTGTGCATTTCAGTTGAGATTTTATTACATTGTGTTGGCAGCACATTATGTTTTTTACACATGGATTTGATTGAGAAATGAAACTGGAATAAGAATGAGGTAGCAGAGGCATCTGCTGCATATTGCTGTTGTCAATCAGCCTGATTGATTAAATATGGTGGTACACATTTTTATTAAAATGAAATACTTCTCTTGAAAAGGTATATTATGCCAATAGATTGTATGACTCTCCTCAAATTGTGCCTGAGGAAAAGGCCTCTTGGAGGAGTACAACAACTATAGATAGCTGGAACAAACTGGAGAGTTCACATCATATCTGGCTGGTTTTGCAAATTTAAATTTGGGTGCGTATGGAAGAAGTGAATCAGCATTTTGGGTGACTAAGCCATGTGGAAATGTTGGAGTTTGATCGGATCCCAAAACATTGGTATTCATTTACTAATGTCCTATAGTCCACTTGGTTTGAAGGCAACAAGCATGAGCCAGAGCTTCTTTGTAATAGGAGCAAATATCCTGATCAACTGAAGGTTCCATTTCTTTCATTTACCATTCAAATCCATTTTAGCTTTCTGCCATTTTATAAAGCTGGAAAACAGACATTCAGACAGAGACAAGAACAAAGATTCTAGAGAATGAGTGTGATAGATTATCCCATTTATTTGGATCAGGACCCAACAAACATCATCCCTCTGTGCAAAACACTGACATTTGGAGAAACTTCAAAGAGGAAGTGGTGAGGGGTTGGGTAACAGACCATTACAAACCCAAAGAGGCTACGCAGGAAACCAGGACTGCTCCCTGGAGGACAAAGCAATGATTTAATTGGTCCTGTTCCATTTTAATGTGGATGATTTTTTGTTCTGCTGTGGTCAGGTTTCCTTGGCTGGGTCTGGGTCTTTATGGAGTCTTGAGGCTCCACGCTGGCTCAGGTCACCCTAAATTCCAGGGAGCCTCTTTACTCATGGCCCCCAGCAAAATTTCTCCTGCTGGAGTCCATTTTGGATAACTCAAAAGGCTTTGCATCAGTGTAAAACAATGTTTCAGAAGAGGGCTTTTCAGAAAAATAAGGGGGCAATAGGAAAGAAAAAACCTTGGGAGTAATTCCTTGAATGCACAGAATGCTGCTTCTGCCGCAGGACTATGTCAAGACTAATCCTACAGGATTGAGATATTTTCAGCTGTATCCAATTTAGGTTTCGGCTTTTCTTACACAGGGATTGCTCCCAAAACAATCTTTCACTACTCTCTCCCACCCCCATCTTAGAAAGCCTGTTTGTAGATTCCAGGATTGCTAACAGATTTTCAGAATAACAAGAAATCTCTGAAATACCATGCATTTAAAAGCCAAAAAGAAGACCACTTGAGAACTTGCTTTTTATTTTAAAAAAAGATTTTGTCAAGGGGTGGTCTTCAGCTGTCAGTCCACTTTCTTCTCTGTACTCATTCATGTTGGATGAAAATCCCACTGAGATTCACAGATTTAAACTTGGAACTTCCTAAAGGATCCATCGACCTCCTTTTAGGGTGTGACCATCTCTAGTCGTCTGGTTTTTTTCTTGGCATCTTGGATCTTGAAATACCAGATCCACAAACAGAGACCACCAGATGAATGTCAGGATCAGAATATACAGTGAATTGTCTGGAAACACACAGTCATTATGGTTGTTCAGCCAGGAGTCTGGAGTTTTGCCATTGCAAGAGGTCAGGAACAGGTAGGATATCATTAGCCAGACAGGCAGCACACATGTTGAGGGTCGGGCAGCTATGTGGGCATAACGCAAACCAGAGTTCAAAAATCCTGGAAGGCACATAAGAGAGTTCCACATAACAACCCAAATACTGTACTGTGTCCTGATTTAGAGACAAAAAGTCTAGAGATTAAAAATATTGTGTCACTCCTAGCTCTAATGCAGATACTAATTCAATGTCTATTAGGACACATAGCTTAATCTTTCTCACTGTCCTCATCTGTAAAATAGAAATTATGTACCTTCCTTACAGAGTTATTAGGTAGATACAATAAAATAATGTTAATTGAATCTCTTGTCTGACACACAATAAGTGCTTAATATGTTGTAGTGATTATACTTTCCAATTTATGTAATGATTATACTTGCCAATGTGCTCCCTTCAAAGGCAGAGCAGATATGAATCTGAGAAAGCCTAAGCCCACAGAGCAGGTACAACACATACCAGACTGACAGTGGAAAATGATAAGAAAGAAAGTCCCTTTGGACCTAGCCCTGGTGAGCCAATGCCCTTATAGCAAAAAATCGAGTGGTTTGCACTAGCTAGTTTTTCCCTTCCTCAATTGTTAGTAGTTTTAAAGATGTTTTACCAGCTTCAGTTTTGTTGCTATTGTTATTATGGTGTATTTCATGCAAAAAGCACATAATCACAAAGCAAATTTTCACAACTTGAGCACACTCATATTAACCAGTAGTCAAATCAAGATAAGAGCAATTCTACTTACCTCCCAAACCCTGTTTTTCTCCCTCTTAGTCACTATTCCTATCCTATAAGGAGTCACTATTCTGACTTCTAACACCAGAGATCAGTTTTACCTGTTTTGACTCTGTGTAAATAAAATCACATACTATATGATCTTTTGGGTCTGGCTTTCTTTTGCTCAGCACTTGTTTGTGAGATCCATCCATATTGTGGCTTGTATTTCAAGTTTACTCATTCTAAATACACATCTATGGTCTTCCATAGTGTGCATACAGCTGTATATTCATTCTAGTATTGGATATATGGGATGTTTCCAATTTAGGGATATTATGACTAAGTGTTTCTTTGAACATTCTTGAACATGTCTTTTTGTAGCCCTGTACAGTCACTTCTCTTGAATATCTCCCTACAAATGGAATTACTGGGTCAGCTATAGTACATTCTGTCAAACAGTTTTCCAAGGTGGTAGTACCAATTTACTTTCCTCCAGAATATATGTGAATTTGTCATTGTTCTACATCTTCCCCATCACTTAGTATTGTCTCTTTGTCATTTTAACTTTTCTCATGGGTCTCCTTTGCTGAACTGTGACTTTAAATTTTCATTTACCTCTTGACAAATGAAATTATGTGTTTTTAATTGAAATTCTGTGGCCTTGAGAAGCTAGAAATTCTCTCCAAAGACATACAACTAATAGATGACTATAATAACAAGTCTCATTAGACTCTATCAACAATGCCTCATCAAACTGAGGTATGTATTTAGGCCATAATAATCAGAATAGGAGAGGTAATGGTTCCTCATGTTCTGTGTCCCTTCTTTGCACCTTGGGCAGCATGTTGCATTCTGCACACCATGCTTTAAGAAAGATGAGGATGAATAAATGTATGTTTTGAGGGTAATGTCCAGGTGAGCATTCATACCAGTATGTGAAACGGTAAGAACTGGGATTGTTCAACCTATAGGGAGAAGACAAGGAAGGGGGTCAGAAACATTGTCATTTAATTTATGGAGGGCTGTCTTTTGAAAGAGGGGTCAGGCTTGTTCTGTGGGATCCATGAAGTGAAGCAAAAATTATGGGAATAAAATTTATAGGATTGCAAAGTTCAGGCTTTTGTTATCTTGCTCTTTCTTCTGGCCTGGCCTGGTGTAGACCTAGATAATAAAGTCAGGGTAGTCTCCCTTACGGGACACAAGAATGTTCTCATATGATTTTCATAGATAGAGTTTGTAAATAGGGCACACCTGAAAATAATAACAGCACCTACTTCATAATGTCATTCTTCCAAGAAATATTATGGACACTTCGAAGCTGCAGGGCCCAGAAATGAGTTCTTCACAAAGGTCTTACATATTCACTAATAAATTCTTTTTAAAAAATGGTACTTTTAAAGCAAAGCCAATCAGAACAGGAAAACAACCAAACAAAAGAAAACAGTACAAGAGGACTTTTTGTTATGTTCTGTTGACTCAAAGTGAGTGAAAGATGCCGATGGCCAAGAGTAGGGCCAAGTTTGCTTATATAAGGCCCACAAAGTTTGAGAGATCTCAGTAAGGTTACAGGAAACAATGCAATTTTAAAGAAAGGGATGGCTAAGCAAGGGCTGTTGAAAAAGAGTAGGCAAGGCAGGCCAGAAAAGGAAGGAGACAGAGTCAAGTGCAAAAGCAGGGGGGATGAGAGCCTTGAGGAAGTGTGCAATAGGATGAAGGAAGTATAAGCAGAGTTTTGGAGGGAAAAGGGTTAGAAAACAAACAGTGGAAGTTATTTCAAATATATTGCAAATTTTTATACATTTCAAATATTGTATGCTTAATGTATAATGTCATACAAAAGTACATTTATTCTTAATTTTAAAGATGTACAAACATTATACTGATTTAAATATCTTCCAAAAATTATACTTAATTCATAGTTTATTTTGTCATGTATTTTCTCAACTAGTAGATTCCAAAAGTACAGCTTCTAACATGCATGAGGCTGGGGAATGTTTTTTTCATATAAAAGGTGTTTTATACTTGCAATCATTGGTAAAAATTAGTTTGGAATATGGTTGTTGGTGTCAATCTACAAAAAACTATGAAATAGTTTCTCTAAATACAGAGAAATAGGAGGGAAGAAATAGGTGAAGTCTGAAAGGGAATTTGGGTTACTCATTGTCATTCTTAGGGCCAAAAAAGAATACAGGAGCTGACATTATTTATTCCCCCTACTTCTGGGCAGGGTCAAACCTCATCCAATTTAAACAGATAACATCTATCTTGACCTCTGTCATTGTTTGGATTTGTCTCCCAGGGTTTTTTTGAGTGGAAATCACCGGAGTGGGTACAATAAAAAATACAAAGGTAAACAAATTGTGTCCCTGCTTTCTGGAAAGAGAAATATACTACCTGCTTGGATCCTTCCTTTTGAAATTGTGTAGCTCTCTCAACCACAATATCTTTACTGAATCTTAATTTGGCTTTTAAGAGATTGTCATGGAGGAGTCTTAGGAGATATATATATATATTTGCCTAGTGAATCACACAAAAATGCCTGATGCTTAAAAGTCAGTAAGAGCAAAAGGCTAGATGCTTTTCACAACCCATTTCATTACTGTCCACAGCTCTATTGCAGTACCACTGAGGAAAATGTAGTAAGGACACAGAAGGAGGCTAGCTAGAGTCACAACAATGAGAAAGACCTTCTCTCTCCCTCTCCCTCCATCCCTGCAGTATGCACGTATGGGTGTACACACATACATACACACACACCTCTTGCAAACCATGCTCCTGTAAAACAAACTAATCAGTGCCGGAAGAGGCAAGCAATCAAACAAAAAAGACAGTTTAAGGAAGGCTCCTATTTTTTCACTGACAGGACACACATTAACTAAACTTAGCAACAGCTGCTCTGGTGGGAAGATATTTTCTTTAGGCTGTCAACAAGTTTTGATCCTTCCCCCCATCATTTTCCCAGGGTATATCTTAAAAATTCCAATGTGATATCACTATTTCAGAAGTTAGCTAAATGGTTGGTGTAATGCAGGAAGCATTCTCCATCCTCTTCTGCATGAATCGATGGGATTGTTTTGCTTCTCCAACCAGGCCATGAACTCTGGATAGAGGAGCACTGCCATTCCCTAAATAATATACCAAGAGAGAAATTTCCCAAAGCTAATGAATTTTGAGCTAAGCTTTGAATAATGAAATCTGCCACACCTTCCATCACAACTGGTGCATATATTAGTGCCTTAATGTGTAGCTATTGACTGATTGCATTAATACACACCAAAAGGATATGTATGTATATATACATATATACATATATAAAGGATATATATATACATACATATATATATGTATTCAGCAAAAAGATAATGCCCTGCATATATGACAGTGAAGGTGAGGAGTTAAATTAGCCTCAGAGGATCAAAAGGCCAGATGTGTTGGGATGGGTTCAAAAGCTATTCCATGGAATTGGAGAGGGGGGAAGAGAAGACTGTTGTTTAGCAGTTAGGATTGAAGAGTTCTATGATAGTCAAAATTATTTATTCAAATATTTACATGAGGAAAAAAATGAAATGAACTCTGTCCACAAGAAACTCACAATCTGATGGAGAAGATAAATGCAAAAGTGCACAGACTAGAATATAGTAGTATAGATGATAAAATGGAGTAGACATAATGTTTTATAGGCCTATGAAAAACAGCCACTAACCACATTTGTCCTTAGGTAATGAAAGGCTCCCTCTGAATGTTAGCCGGTAGAGGATGTAATGTGATGTTCCTGGCAAAGGAAATTATGTGTGCATACATTAGAGAGTGTGGTAAGTTAGGTCAATGGGTCTTAATTGTGATCACATATTAGAGCCATCTGGGGAGACTTTAAAAACAACCAGTCAACTTCCACTTCTGCCTATGATTAAATAGCTAGTATGACAATACACTTAACAGTGAAGATAACTCTAAAAACTCTATAAAAAGCCCTGGCTGGTGTAGCTTAGTGGATTAAGCGCGGGCCTGTTGAACCAAGAGATCACGGTTCGATTCCCAGTCAGGGCACATGCCTGGGTTGCAGGCCAGTTCCCAGCAGGGAATGCACAGGAAGCAACCATACATTGATATTTTTCTTCCTCTCTCCTTCCCTTCCCCTCTGAAGATAAATAAATAAAATCTTTAAAAAAAATAAAAATAAAAAATAAAAACTCTATTAAAAAAACAAACAAAAACAAATCCTTGAAGGCATTGGAGAAAAACCCAAGAAGCCAGGTCTTGTAGATACAAGATTCTAGGAAAAATCTGAGTGCAATATTTTTGGATGCATTTATTTCTTTTTAAAAAAAGTATTTAAAAACATTTTAAAAACCAAAGGTGGGTAGGATCAAGGGTGGGAAGTGGGGATGGCTGGGGTGGGGGGAGAATGGAGACAACTGTATTTGAACAACAATAAAAAATGTGGAAAAAAAGAAAAAGAAATAAAATACAGAAAAAAATTATAGTTGACATATTATATTAGTTTCAGGTGTATAGCATAGTGGCTAGATATGTATAGAATTTGTGAAGTTATCCCCCCAGTTAGTTCAGTAGCCATCAGGTACTATACACAATTATTACATTACTATTAGCTATATTCCCTATGTTGTAATTTACATCCATGTGGCTGTTTTGTAACTACCAATTTTTACGTCTTAATCCTTTCACCTTTTTCACTCAGCCCCCAACCCCTTTCCCATCTGGCAACCATCAGTTTGTTCTTTATATCTGAGGTGTTTCTGTTTTGTTTGTTCATTTATTTTGTTTTCTAGATTCCACATACAAGGGGAATCATATGGTATTTTTCTTTGTCTGTTTGACATATTACACTTAGTATAATGCCCTTGAGTTCACCCATGTTGTAGCAAATGGTAAGATTTTATTCTTTTTTATGGCCAGGTAATATCCCATTGTATATATGTACCATTTATTTTTTGTCCAATGATTTATTGATGGACACTTAGGATGCCTCCATATCTTGGCTATTGTAAATAACACTTCAATGAACATAGGGGTGAATATATTTTTTTCAAATTAGTGTTTTGGGTTCTTTGAATATCCAGAAGTGGAACTAACTGGTCATAGGTAGGTTCTATTTTTAATTTTTTGAGAAATCTTTACACTGTTTTCCACAGTTACTGCCCCCATTTACATTCCTACCACCAATGCATGAAAGGTTCCCTTTTTTCCACATCCTTGCAAACACTTGTTGTTTGTTGACTTATGCATGCTCACCCTTCTGACAGGCGAAGTGATAGCTCATTGTGATTTTTAATTTTCATTTCTCTGATGATTAGTGATGTTGAGCACCTTTTCATATGTCTATTGACCATCTGTTCAGGTCCTCTGCCCATTTTTTAATTTGATTGTTTGCTTTTTGGGGGTTAAATTGTATGAGTTCTTTATAAATTTTGAAAAATAACTTTATCAGATGTATCATTGGCAAATACCTTCTTCAATATGCTGTCTTTGTTTTGTTGATGGTTTCCTTTGCTATGCAAAACCTTTTTAGTTTGATGTAGTCCCATTTATTTTTTATTTTGTTTCCCTGTTCAAGAAGACATATCCAAAAAATATTACTAAGAACAATGTCAAAGACTGTACTACTTATGTTTTCTTCTAGGAGTTTTATGATTTCAAGTCTCACATTTAAGTCTTTAATCCATTTTGAGGGGGTTTTTTTGTATATGGCATAAGAAAGTGGAGCAGTTTTATGTTTTTTGCATGTATCTGTCTGATTTTTCCAACACCATTTATTGAAGAGACTATTTTTACCCTATTGTGTATTCTACTTCCTTTGTCATGGATTAATTTACAATATAGGCATGTTTTTATTTCTGGGCTCACTATTTTGTTCCATTGACCTATGAGTCTTTTTATGCCAGTACTGTGCTCTTTTGATTATTATAGCCTTATAGTATTGTTTGACATTGGGTAGTATGACACCTATAGTTTTGTTATTCTTTCTCAAGACTGCTTTGATATTCAGGGTCTTTTGTGGTTTGATATAAATTTTAGGATTATTTGTTCTAGTTCTGAGAAAAATGCCACTGGTATTTTGATAGGAATTGCATTGAATCTATAGATTTCTTCAGATAGCATGGGCATTTTAACAATGTTAATTCTTCCTATCCATGAGCATAGTATATGCTTTTATTTATTTGTATTTTCTTCCATTTCTATCTTCAATGTTTTATAATTTACCAAGTACAGGTCTTTTACCTGCTTGGCTAAATTTATTCCCACATATTTTTTGATGTAGTTATAAATGGGATTGTTTTCTTAGTTTTCCTTTCTAGTAGTTCATTATTGGTGTATAAAAATGCAATTTATTTCTAGATATTTATTTATTTTTTTGGCACATTGCTGAATTTATTTATCCATTTTCATAGTTTTTTTTCTGGAATCTTTAGGATTCTCTCTATATAGTATCATGTCATTGGCTAATAATGAGTTTTACTTCTTCCTTTCCAGTTTGGATGCCTTTTATTTTTTCTCCTTGTCTGATTGCTGTGCTAGGACTTCCAATACTAGCTGAATAAATATGAAAGTGGACATTCTTGCCTTGTTCCTGATATTAATGAAAATGATTTTAGCTTCTCTCCATTGAGTTTGATATTATCTGTGGGTTTGTCCTTTGTGGCCTTTATTATGTTGAGGAATGTTCTCTGTATTTTCACTTTGGTGAGAGTTTTTATCCTAAATGTATGCTGGATTTTGTCAAATGTTTCTCTACATCTACTGATATGATCATATAATTTTTATCCTTCATTTTGTTTATGTGGTGTGTCATGTTAATTGATACTAAACCAACCTTGCATCCCAGAAATAAATCACACTTGATCATGGTGTAGAATCTTTTTTTTAAAATATATTTTATTGATTATGCTATTACAGTTGTCCTATTATCCCCCCTTCATTCCCCTCCACCCTGAACACCGTCTCCCACCCACATTCCCCTTTAGTTCATGTCCATGTGTCATAAGTTCTTTAGCTTCTACATTTCCCCTACTATTCTTGCCCACCCCTGTCTATTTTCTACCTACCATCCATGCTGCTTATTCTTCATACCTTTCCTCCCTCTCTCCTCCTCCCACTCTCCTGTTGCTAACACTCCATGTAATCTCCATTTCTGTGGTTCTGTTCCTGTTCTAGTTGTTTGCTTAGTTTCTTCTTGTTTTTGTTTCAGGTGTGGTTGTTAATAATTGTGAGTTTGCTGTCATTTTACTACACATGTCTTTTATCTTCTTTTTCTTAGGTAAGTCCCTTTAACATTTCATAAAATAAGGGCTTGGTGATGATGAACTCCTTGAACTTTACCTTATCTGAGAAGCACTTGATCTGCCCTTCCATTCTAAATGAAAGCTTTGCTGGATAGAGCAATCTTGGATGTAGGTCCTTGTCTTTCATGACTTGGAACACTTCTTTCCAGCACCTT
>JAPYXV010001870.1:0-13686 GCA_028533065.1 Trachops cirrhosus | reverse complement strand
TCACCAAGGCCAGTCAGCTGCAAGGACTGGCTGTGACCACTGACCACCAACCTCTGTCCTCTGTGGAGGATCACCTGTGCAGGGGCAGGGTGGTGCTCTGACGCGGTCTGTAGCTGTCCATTGGGGTTTCCCAGATGGTGCAGGCCAAGGTCAGCCCTAATCTGTGTTTTGCCTGAGCTGTAAAGCAATCTGAGATGGCTGCTACTTGTGCTGGGCTTGGAGATTCCCAGGTGAAGCCAATCTGTTACTCTAATATGGCTGCCACTAGGGCTCACTGAAGCCAGCTGTTGCTTGTTTGATAGGATTTAGGAGCCAAGAAGAGCCATTCTTTTGAAAAAGCAGCTTGGGTGGGCCCATCAATTAGTTGAGGTAGAGCCTCTGTGGATCTCCAAGGTGGGTCACACTGTATCAGCTAGGTTGATGGAGTCTCAGATATGACACCAGCCTACTGGTTCTGTGGAGGTAGGGCTTAGCAAAGGGACAATGGCCTCTGCTTGCCCTAATGCTAGACACTTCAGTCTCTCCCTGTATACCACTCTACCACTCTGGTGCTGGAGCTCAGAGGAGTGAGTCTGAGTAGGTGAGTCCGTGTGTGGGTTCCCCAAGAGGAACTGCTTAGGGCTCCAGCAGCCTCCTCTACTGACTCAATTTCTGCTGGTTTTTGCAGTCAGAAGATGTGGGGTCTTATCGTCCCAGCACTGGAATCCTGGGCTGGGGTGCTCTGGTTCGGGGCTAGGACTCCTTGCTCCTGAGATACCCCTCCCAAATTTTTAGCCATGTCTGTGTGGGGCCAGCCCATTCTGTGTCCGTGCCTCTCCTACCAGTCTGGATGGATGTGGTTTCTTCAATTCAAGTTTCAATTCAAGTTTCTTCAATTATGTGGTTTCATAATTGTCAGACTTCCATTCAACTTGATATCTGACAGTTCTGAGTGTTGGTTGTTCTATATTTTAGTTGTAATTTTGATGTGGTTGTGTGAGGAGGTGAGCCACATCTGCCTACATCGCCATCTTGACCCGAAGCCTCTAAATTTTCCATTTTCTATCATCTTGACTTTGGGATGCACATGTGCTCTGAGTGTTGGTTTCCTCATCTAGAAAATGGGGGTAATATTAACCCTTCCCTCTTAAGGGAGCTCAGGTGACACAGGCAAACAGTGTGGTGGTGTTTTGTAAACCTGAGGTGCCATACTGGTGTGGAGTGTGGATGTTGCCCTGTTCCGGAGTGTGGGCACTCTGAGAGAGGCTGTTTGCATTGACTCTAGGCTCTCAGCCTGACTTCCCCTGGGCTCATAGCACTTGGTGAGGGCAGATGGAAGTTCCAAATATGAGCATGTGACGCCTCCAGGGGACACCATTGCCAGGCCTTTTGGTGTTTTGTGGAAGCCTCAGCCTCTAACCACCTTCCCAGTTTTCCTGCTCCACCCAGACTTCCCTGTTCTTCCTGCTCACCTTGTAGAGCCCCTAATGGGTTCTCAGTTCCTCCTAAGCAGGACAGGACCCTATTCTAAGCCCTTTTCAGCGCTGTGGCTCTAAGGTCAGGCTTAGCATCCCATGGTTCCACCCCTTCCTCTTTTGAGGAACTTGACCTTGGGAATTCTATACCCTTGGGATATGAGATTGGTCTCTGCTAAATTCTTGTAGCCAAAATGATGGGCACAATTTGCCTCAGAACAAGGGAGAGCAACTCTGTTACGATGGCATTGCCCTCAGTCATTGTTAACTGCTTTTACTGTCGCACCTTTGTCCTATATCAGATGATTAAATCCTGGAAACATGACATAGATATTATAATTATTTCCATTTTGCAAATGGAAAAACTGAGGATCCAAGAGGTGAGCTAACTTACTCAAGAGCAAACCACTTCACTCCTGAGGAAGCTGGAGTCCTGCTAAGAGCTGGCTGATGCTACTCACTGCCTCTGAGTGAATGAAGGGGAAGGAGAGTTTTATGCCCAGTTTGTCTCCCTGCCTGTCTCTGGTCCTCTCTGATTCCCCTTCAGAGTCAGGAGACCATCACCAGCCAGTTATGGGAGATAAAGTAACACAGGCTGGGAGACCTGGTTCTAGCCTTTCCTGAGCCACAATGTGCATTAGCATCCCATGCATGAAAGTACCTGGCTCCAGAATGGGTAGGCAGACAGACACACAGAATAGAAGAGAGGCCAAAAATAGACACAAATACACATGGACATTTGGCGTGTATTAAAGGCGGCATTGCAGATCACTGGAGAAAAGAGAGATTGCTCAATATATGGGGTAGAGTAATTGGAGAGCCACCTGGAAAGTGTTAAGTTGGACTGCAACTCCTTTCACCAGAATTAATTCCAGATAAATCAAAAATTTAAATAAAAAAGATAAAATTCAATCTACTTAAAGATAAAAATCTACTTGAAGAAGATGAGAGCTTTTAAAAAAATAATCTTAGAGTAGAGAAGGCCTTTCTAAATATAATATAAAATAAAAATACACAAAAATTTTTGATAAATTCTAATACCTAAAAATTTAAAATTGCTTCATCACAATATTATAAATAAAGTCAAAAGACAAATCAGTTACCTGGGAAAATAATCACAAATATATATTCCAGACATGAGCTTGTTTTCTTCATATTGAAGGGTCCCTACCAATCAATAAGGAAAAGATCAACCTCACATGGAGAAAAAACGTCAAAACAATGAACAGAAAAGGAAATACAAATGGCATTTGAACATGTGAAATGATGCTCAACCTCCCTCACTGTAAGAAGTGTAAATTAAACTACAGCAGTATATCATTATAACCTATCAGATTAGAAGATTTAAAAGTTAGACAAGACATCCTGTTGTCAAGGCCGTGCAGAAACAAACACCCTTGTAAACTGTCAATGCTGTATAAAAGTACAGCCTCTGTGGAGAGCACTATGAATCTTATAAAATTTTAAATGCACAAACCTTTGACCCTGCATTTCCACTTCTAGAAGTCCATCCTACAGACAGACTTGCACATGTATGAAGCAGTGATTATAAGAGGAGGGTCCGAAGTGGCAAAAGCTTGGAAACAACTATATGTACTCACCTACTGAGTACTGGTTAAATAAATGATTGGATATCCACATATGATTTACTATGCAACTGTGAAAAAGAGTGAAGCCAACTCATATGAACTGATATAGAATGTTTTTCAAGGACCATTTGTTCAAAAGAAAGAGAGGAAGGGAGGAAGAAGGAAGGGAGGGAAAGAGAAAGAAAGAGAGGAAGGAGGTAATAAAGAAAGGAGGAAAGAAGACAGGGAGGAAGGGAGAAAAAGAAACAGGAAGGGAGGGAAGGAGAAGCAAAGAGTTTCCATGGGCAGTATGCTGGTATGTGCCTAGGCTGGCCCTGGAAAGATACACAGGATACTAGTAACAGACGCTTCTGGGAATAAGATCCGAGTGGATGGGGAATAGAATTTGTTTTTTTACTCTATTTTCTTTGGTGCCATTTTTTTCTAATCCTGTGCATAAATTTATTTATGATATATTCAAATTGATAAAAGAACAAAACAACACAAAAATTTCTGGCAAACAGGAGGTGCTTTTTAAAAAAAGTTGTTTTACTGTTCAAGTACAGTTGTCTGCAACTACCTCCCACCACTCCCCACCAACCCCAGCCATCCCCACCTTCTTCTCCTGATTCCACCCCCCTCCCCTTGGTTTTGCCCATGAGTCCTTTATAGTTGTTCCTGAAAACCTTTCCCTTCTTTCCCCACATTATTCCCTCCCACCTCCACTGTGGTTACTGTCAGATTGTTCTTAATTTCAATGTCTCTGGTTATATTTTGCTTGCTAGTTTGTTTTGTGGACTAGGTTCCACTTAAAGGTGATATCATATGATATTTGTAATATATCAGTTCCCTTCCTCCTCACTGAACCGTTTCCCTTCTGCTGAACTAGAATGCTAAGTTCCAGCACTGCCATCCTCTCTGGGCCCTTGTGAGAATCAAATGCAACAGTCAAGAGAGAACATGCTTTGAAAGGTGTCTGATGCTATACTAAAGTAGCAAAAATACTAATGCCACTGTTATTTAAGGGTTTTATGGGCACCCCACAGACCTAGCTTGCTTGTCCAAGTAACTGAAAGTCTCTATCTCTGGGCCTCAGTTTTGTCATATCTATAATGGGCCCATTCCCATCTAATGTTGGGTCATCTCTGACCCTGCAGGTGTGGAAATCTTCCTGCTTGTTCTAACAGGAGCTGCCCCATCTCCTCCCCTCCCCAGTCCACTTGAGGCCCCTCAGGATTATTCAGTGTTGTTTCCACTGGCCCTCCTTTTCTCTCTTCATTAAGGTGCCAACAGAATTATTTAAGTAAATTAAAAGTTTTTAATCTCCTGTGATACAAACACAGATGTTTTTAAAAGGATACAGGACAGTCCTAAGGAACTGGGATTGCCTATTTGGAAAGTCAACTGTATCTTTAAAGTATCTTTCTTTTAACTACGAAGAATTACAAAACATTTGAAAAACAGAAGGAAAAAAATACGTTCAGAAATCCCAATCCTCAAGTGTAACTCCTATTATGGTTACTATGGTTGGAATTTTTCTGCAGTTGTAAACATGTAGACATAGTATGCATTTAGTTGTATATCTGTTCTTTTTTATTTAAGTGGTTTTCCATGTTACTAAAGTCTCTGTATCCTCAAATCGTAATAACTATTCCATCAATTGCTTGTGCCTAATTAGCTTCATATTTCCCCATTGCTGGACATTAAATTTCATATCATTTTTTTTCTATTACAAAAATGTGATGCAGAGCTTTCCTGTATATAATATAGAAAATGGTTTGTTAGAAGAGGGTTAGTTAAGACAAATCAGAAAAAAAATACAACTGGCCAGAAGATATTTGAGGGGAAAATATTCAATTTCATTAATAAATAAATTAAAATCACAATAACCATGAAATATCATTTGTTTTAACTTATCAAATTAACAATGTTTCAGATGATGAAGCTTTTTGACCCTGGTTCCCTGAGTGACTACATGAAGCAGAATCCCCTCCTGACATGCACTGGCCATTTAGCACAAGTGAGACATTAACCTTTGCTTTGTTATAACTCTGAGATTTGGGTGTTAATTTGTCTCTATGGCATAATGTAGTCTATGCAGACTAATACAGTCCCTCACCTCAGAAAAAACAGCTGCCATTTCTTGAATGCCTACAGTGCCCGCACACTTTATTTGCTTTATCCCATTTAATCCTAAGAGACAACCCTATGAGAGAGCTATTAGTATGTCCATTTTCCAGACAAGAAGCAGAAGTTCAGAGAGTTTTGCTTCATCTCACACAGCTGATAAGAATCAGGATTCACCCTTAGGTCTGTCTATCTGACTTCATGTATTCTGCAAGGTGAAGGTGGAAGGCTAAGGAGACTAAACGAGGGGGTGGTCCTCAGTTTAGGATGAGAAGGAACATCCAGGCTCAAGATCCCTAATTAGAATGCTGGTATTATAGAGAGACACAAATGCCACTTTAAATTTGATTTTGCATGTGTAGAGTCATCACTGCTTTTGCTCCCACCAGCAAGAAGACTCCCTAATGTAAGTTGTTTGCTGTTTCACAAATATTTCAGCCCAGAAACAAGGTCAAAGTCATAAAACTTTGGAATGCAAAGAGACATCCTCTGAGATGCCCTCATTTTAGGGTTGAGGAGGGCAAAGCCCAAAGGCAGGAAGCCCTTGATTTCAGATCACATAGTATGCTACTGGCAGCCCTCTCAGCAGTGCCTCTAATACTTTACCCAGGTATTTGCAGAAGTCTGCAGAGAAAATGTGTGTCTGGTTTGCCTTTTTTCTATAAGATACTAAATGCTTCCTGGAGGCAGGAGTAGTGTCCATTCATCCTGTCCTTTCATGTAAATGTTTGCCAAACACTAAGTGTTTCACATCAGCTATCTCCTCTGACTTTCACAGAAACCCTCTGGGTGAGCAGAACAGGTCTTGTCCCCATTGTACAGATGACAGAAAGTTCTCAGTGAGGCAGAGTAGTTTGTCCACGGTCACACAGCTCATGTGTAGCTGCAACCCAGATTTCCATGCTCTCAGATGAATGCGTCACCCTTATGTACCCAGGAGACACCCTCAAGCTTGCATCATAGCCTGGCCCAGTGATTCCAGGCATGGCTGTATATTCACAATCTAGCTATTTCATTGTTCTGTGACTCAGTTTCTTCATCTGTGAAATTGGGAGGATAATAGTACCCAGCTGAAGGAGAATTAAGTGAACTAATACATAGAAAGCTCTTAGAACAGTTCTTGGGACACAGTTAGTGCTTAGTTGATATCAGCTGGTGCTCTAATAAGATACCTGGCATCAGTGGACATAATAGTTTGGCAGTTCTCGAGAGACCCCACTGGTCCATGATGGTAACAATTTGTTGTTTTGCTGAGACAGGAGTTAACTGCAGAATGATATTATGATGATAATTTTAAAACACACATGCACATTTTGTGAAAAATGGCCACTAAGAGAGTGAAAAGAGGTAAAATTCAGGTCCTTGGAGGTGAGACAGATGGGAAGCACATGCCTCTAGAATGACTGTGTGATAGGGAGAAATCCAGGACCCTTTCTGGTGTGGTGTGGGGAGCCTTTGGGACACCATTATGGATGTTAGGAGAAGGGTGTCATCCAGATGGCATTTAGCCAGGGCCCCAGGAACACCCAGTCCTGCCCTGAAGGTCCCAAGAGGGAATGTAAGTGCCCAGAGGACACCGAACACTTACATTCCTGGACCCCGAGTGAGCATGACCAAACCAGACCTGAAGGTCCCTTCCCTGGTTCACACCTGGGCCTCAACTCTTACTGCTCCAATAATGAGAAGAGCACTGGCCGTCACATGCTGCCCCACGGCCACGCCACCCAGGCTGCTCACCTTAGTCTTCCTGTGGTCAGGGCAGTGGGTAAGCCACATGGAAGGAAGAGCTGGTCTTGAAGTTTGTTGGTTTGGTTCTGGATTTCCAAGCACTGATGCAAATAGATGTGTGGCATACATGTGTGCATTGGGATAACATGGACCATACCTCAATCTTGGGTCTTTATGAAGCATTTATATGAAGGACACTTGTTTTTTCTAGAGGTGAGAGAGACTGGTGAAGGCTGTGACAGTGCTTAGAGAATCTGAGACTGAAGGCAAACAGACCTATGTTCAAGGCCCAGCTTTGTCACTCCTAGTTGTGTGCATTTAGACAAGTGTCTTCATTTCTCCTGGCCTGTTTTTTTTCCAACTCTTAGGAACGATAATCCCTACCCTGCTTATTGTAAGGATTAGAGATGACATAGGCTCTTGCTAAATGGTGATTGTCACACTGGGGCTCCTACTCAGTGCCAGACTCTAAGCCGTAAGCCTACCCACCTTTCATCTCAACAGTTCTGCAAATTCCACAACTTTTGCCTTGCTTGTAAACCAATTGTATTTACTTAATGATTTTCTAAGTCAACTGACTTTTTAACTTAAACCTCAACCTGAGCAATACTAGCCATGAAATTATGGGTTTGATGTGCTTTTTTTTTTCTGATAGGCCTTAAAATATATGCATAACCATTAAAACAACACATTTTCTTGTTGAGACAAAAAAAGAAGAATCACTCTGCTTACCAACACTTCTGTGCACACCAGACCTTGGGATGCCCTGCCCCTAAAACTGTCAAGATGTCCTGCCAGAGGAGAACCATCCCCCTTTAACAGACAAAGGCATAGGTTTCCCAAGCAACAACACGCTTGCAGCCAGCACCTTTGAGAGGTCAGTTTGACATTCCTTCAAGACATTTCCTTTTTAAGAGAAATCTTTCAGACCCGGAATCCTGTTCCTGCCTATAACCAAAAACAGCAAAACACTGTAGCTTTTTGCAAGGTTGTTTTGCTTTTGAAAAGATTCATATTCTTCTCAGTCCCTTGTAAATCAAACCCAAATCTCCATCGTGAGAAGAAACATAAACACCTTTGAATGGGGCTGCCTGGACAGTGCTGATCTTCAAAATCATTTTGTCTTCCCAGCTGGCATGATATTTAGACATTTCTGTCATGGAGTCCCTTGACAACACCCCCACACTAATCCCCACCCCCACTCTGAAATTTTCCCGCTCCTGGGTTGGCTAGAAATTTCCTCCATCTCAGTGTAGTGGATAGAAATGACCTAGCATGGCCCTGCTGGAGCTCAGGAATCTATGTGCATTTGCTGGAAACAAGCAACTTTCTGATGTCGATGTCATTGGGTTCAATTACAGGGGATCTGAAGACCCTGATCTTGGGGTGCTGCTGTTTGCCTTTGCAGTGCCCTGGCACTTTCGAAAGCCTGACTTTGGCTGCGCTGCTGGATTCTCTAGGACTCTCTGGGTTGCCAGGGACAGAAACCACCTCAACCAAGGAATGTCTGTAAGGAGACAGAGCCATCCCAAGGAAATCAAGGCAGGACAGCAGAGGAGCCTCAAATAGTGCTGGAACCAGAGGCCAAATGCAGCAGAGCACCCCCACTTCCATTCCACCCCCACAGCCATCTCCCTCTGCCTCCAATCTTGCAAGCCCTCTGTCACCCAGTTACTTCCCGTATGTCTGATTCATTCTCTGTTCTTAGCAGACCGTCTGTCCCTGCTCCCAGCATCCTTGGAACAGAAAGTGGCCATCCACAGCTTCAGAGATTTATGCCACCTAGAAAGAGACTGAAGTGTCATCTCTATTACTCCGGTCCCACACTCCCAACAAAGGGACTATATGCTCTGGCCCCTCCAGTCTATTCCCTGCCCTACAGCCAGAGAGATCTTCTTAAAATGCAGATCTTATGATATTGTTTTTCCACCTTAAAACTCTTCAGCAGCCTCTCACACTCTTAGGACTAGGCAAAACTCTTCACAAGGTCCTGCCTGGGTTGGCTGCTCCTGGAGCATTTTTCCCTAGCCCCCCAACCTCCTTGACTAGGTTATAGCTCCCTATCAGACCCTCAAAACATTTGTCACAAATGCAAGTTTACATTGGTCTGTATTATGATTTTTTAATTTTTACTCGCTGCAAACCTAAAAGCAAAAGGCCTTTCAAAGTGAGAGACAACAAGCATTTATTTGAGACCAGTAAAAATAGCTATTCAGGAAGCATGGATTCAGGCAGAAGCCCAAATAGTGTTCTAATTAAGGAACAAAGGCAAGGGGTATTTATGAGACGGAAGGGGAGCAGTTACCTCGGTAGAGAGAAGGCATTTCTACTGGCAGAGATAACATAACACAGGGATATTAATTCTAAACAAAGTGTTTAATTTTTAGTCTGGTTTTCATCAGTCCAGTAGTCTTAATATCTGCTTTCTTGTTGTCTTTGCAGACTTCATTGGGGTACACCCAAGGAAATCAAGTCCAAACGTTACTTTGCCCTGTTTTTAATATTCCAAGGGTTTGAGGCATAAGGTGCTCCTCTGGCATGGCAGCTCCAGCTCCATTTTAAAGTGGCGTCATTTATTCTATTTATTTGATATTGTCTACACCCATTCAATGACTCACTCCATCAGGGTGGGGAAATGTTTGTTTAATCTGCTTGTGCCTAGTAGGTACCCCTCAGCAACATTAATACTTGAGCCTTTCATTACGTTATCTCTCAGAGCCTTTTTGAGCACCTGTGCTTTAAACACATGTCATACATTTGAGATGCTGCCCTTCTGGAAACTGTGTATGATGCTGTCATAGGGAATTTTATTCCAAATCATAAGTAGCCATTTAGCTTCAGACTGTGGTCCATGGAGCTGCAGCATTGGCCTCCCCTGAGGGCTTGTTAAAAATGCAGAACCTCAGATCTGACCCCAGACCTACCCATTTGGAACCTGTCTATTAACCAGTGACTCTTGTGCATGTTAAAGGTGTAGAAACACTGGGTTAGCACACCCATTTATGTGCCTATAACATCTCTTGATTTCTCTCCATTTATAACTGTTTCTTTAGTGTTGGACTTCTCTTCTAGACTGTGAGCTTCCTGAAACCTGGGACCTGACTAGTTTGTGAACTCATTAACCTTGGTGCCTAGAATATGTCCTGGAATTGACAGGCAAAGGTTTTCTTTCTCCTATAAAAGTATTCCCCAGGAAAGGGGAGTACAAAATATTTCATATTATAGGAAGCTCTATAAATTACTTTGTTTTGAGCAAAGAATGTTGTCTGCAAAAGGCACATTCGTCTGAAAATAGCTTCAATACTAGTTTAGATGTTTATAGTGGTCACTCAATGGATTCAATTTAAAAAATAGGTAAAGGAAATGGAACCCAACTTAGTCACCTTTCTGGAAAGTATAACCTCACACTTGGTAATTGCTGGATATCACTGTACATGTGCCTTTTGAAGATCATCTTAAAAGTATTACAGTATGTGTCTATGTTGGGTGGTCATGACATATATCCACAGAATTAATTTAGAGAAACAAAACAGCTCATCAAAGACTTCCCTCCCATGTGCACACTCTTTCTAACACTGCAGTGTTAGCTCTCAGGAAATAAGGAGAAAAGACCACATTTGCCAGATTGAGACAGGAACATCCCCTCTCTGCCTTTCACTAGCTGGTAATTACAGGAGAGGTTTTCAGCTCAATTTCTTCACCTGGAAAATGGGGTGCTACTCTTGACTCTGCTTTTGTTTTGGATTCATTTATTCCACTATCTAGCTGAAGCCTTGGTTATCCAGCTCTCTACTGAGCTCTCATCTACCCCCCTTCACTGCCTATAGCCTCTGTCATCTGTAGCACAGGAGGATGTGGAGACCCTGGGCCCTGCCTTCTGCAAGGCTGTGAGGTCCTAAGAGCTGCAGTTGGTTCTCCATGTCCTCACACTTTTTGTTCTTACACACCCCTCCACCTCAGAGCCTACCGTGCTTGCTCATTGCCCCTCCCATAAGGTCCCACCCAGACAAACTTCCCTTCCCCACCCTCATTTTCCAAACCCCCATGCTCCAAACACTCTCTCCCTCTGATCTAAGTCCCATTTTGTCAGGGCTGTGCTGCCAGGATTTTATTTAATGAAGGAACCAGATGCTTAGAGCATATGAATGACAGAGAGACCCATCACATTATTATAATAATTGCTGTGGTGTATCAGACGTTTGGTTTGGCTTGGATCCTGAGTTGCATGTTAGGTGGATGGTGGTGCCATTCTCCAGGATGGGGAAGAGGAGAGTAGGGGCTTCCTATTAAATGGCTGACTGACCTGATGAAGGAGACCTCCATCCCTGGGCCTACCCCTAACAGTTGTGTGGCCCAAGGCAAGAAAGAGTACAAATGATCTGGGGGGCTACAGCATGGGTGTTGGGGGGAAGGTGGGAGTTGAGGTTGTTTGAAGCCAAATTGTAAGAGGTTTTTAATGTCAATGATGGAATCATTCCTAGGACATCGGGGGCCAGTGAAGCGTTAAATAGAATGGCATCATGATCTGATTGGAACCTTAGGAAAATCCTTCTAATAACAACATAGAGGAAGGATCAAAGAGGGCAAGACTGGAGGCAGGCAGACCAATTAGAAGCGAGTCTTCATATTCCTGCCAAGAGACATTGGCCACCTGAATGAAGGCAGTGATGTGAGAATGGAAGGAGAGGGTTGATGTGCAAGAAATTTCCAAGGCAGAAATGGGTGGTGAGGAAAGAGAATTACTGAGGATACCTTTTGTGCTTTACAGGTGTAGGGCTCACAGGTGGGGAACCCAGTCATGGACATAGGTACCCCAGAAGGAGGCTTGGAAATGCTAAATTTGAGGTGTACCACCAAGAGGTGTTGTCCAGGAGGTGTTTGGCTATGTGGGCATGGGCTTGGCAAATCTGGGCAGATTTTGGAGTCACCAGATCAAAAGTTGAGTCAGGGACAGAAGGCCAAAGTTGCTGTCCACACCAGAGATAATGGTGGCCTGGTCCCGACATGGTGGCAGAATGACTTAGAAAAGTGGATTTGAGAAGCACTTAGGAGGTAGAATAGACAACATTTAAAGATGATTGGAATGTGGGAGGTGAGATAGAAGTAAAAATCAAAGTTGACTCCTAGTTTTCTAGCTTCCACAACATCTAAGAAGAGGACAATGCAATCCCTGGGACAAGAAGTCATCTAGGGGGAAAGATGATGACTTTATTTGTATTCTCCCCAAAGCAGACCAAGCCAAAGCCTGAAGAGTTTATTAAGGAGGTGATCCCAAGTGGGAATGGGAAGGGAGCCAGGGAACAGAGTAAAACTAATGAAAGGTGTGTTAATGCACAGATTACTCCTGCTGGAAAGGTGCCCTGGTCCTCCTGGGGACTCACTGAGACACTGTGGGCCTTGTCTGAGAATGGTCTCATGAGGCTGCTTGAGCCTTGCTCCTCGGGGGTTAACCCTCCAGCACTTCCAGCCTGCCCTGCATGGCAGGTAGAGAGAGAACATTCCCATGTGAAGAGACCCCATTGCAGCATCCAACTGTCTGGGAGTAGACCAAGCTGTTATGGGCCAGACACCAAAAGTGTGTGCTATAGGTAATGAGACAGCTCTGATAAGTTGAATCTCAATCATCTGAAACTTCCATCTGGAGATGTCCCCAAATAGAAGGCGATGACACCGTAGTAGCCTGAAGGAGTCCTGGACTCTGTGCTCTGGAAGAGTGGGTCCCATCATGTTTGTTTAGGGCCCTCAAGTGTCCGTGGTCTGATTGGACCTGGCAGGTGGAGCCATCCCCATACCCTGCAGATGGCTGCAGAGCCAATACTATAGGACTCAGTTCTATAGCCATCGACTATTTCTACACCTCTGCCCTCCCTTCTTTTATAGCGAGAGCATCACTTGTCAAGTGTTCCAAGAAATGGGACTCATTAAGCAAAGGAGAAGCTGGAGACCTGGGAGAAAATAGGCCCATCTAAGAACAAACCACAGACTGAAAAACAAGAAAGAGTGAGTGGCAGTGGGGAGCACCACTTCCATTACATTAGCAATGCTAAGTGAGTTCCCAGCAGTCTGAGGCTTGTGCAGAGAGAAGCTTGAGTGGAATGAGCGATGGTGGGTGTGTCCCTGGTCCCTGTTGCAGGCACCCAATGGGTTTGTGTTTCTTTGCATTTACAAGGGGATAATATGCCTAGCCCAGCACTCTCCAACAGAAATATATGCGAGCTGCAAATGTCATTGTAAATATCCTAGTAGCCACATTTTAAAAAGTAAAAAGAAGCAAGTGTAGTTAATTTCATAATACATTTTATCTTACTAGATATTTCCAATTTATTATCATTTCAACAGATAGTCAAAATAAAAAAATTATGAATAAAATATTTTAACTTGGGGGAAGCAAACTGAGTCTTCAAATTCCAGTATGTGTTTTACACTAGAGCATATCTCAGTTCTGACCCACCACATGCACGAGCTCACTAGTCACATGCAGTTGGTGGCCACATATTGTGTGGTGTAGGCCCAGCCTGTCTACTGGTAGCGAACAGTGGGGAGAAGCGTATTCAGCTCCCATCCATCTCTCCTGGTGCTTCTCTTTATTATAAGGTCCAACCCTCATAAGATAATTGCAATAACTGAACATTTACATCGTGGTAAGAGCTTCATAAACAGGATCTTATTTGAGCCTCACACTGACCCTATGAGATGTATATTACTATCCCTGTTTCATAGGTGAAACAGTGCAGGCACTAGAAGGTTAAGCACCTGGCCCATAGTCATGCTCTCTGTCTGTGATGACTCCAGGATTTGAACACAAATCT
>JAPYXV010000187.1:0-21765 GCA_028533065.1 Trachops cirrhosus | reverse complement strand
TCAGAGTCCCCGGCGGCCGCCCCGGAGCCCGAGCCCACGTGCAGCTGCTGCTTGTTCATTGATCCGCTTCGCCGTACAGGTGGAGGCGGGGCGGGGCCGGGGCGGGCCGGGGCGGGACCAGGGCGGGCCGGGGCGGGGCCGGACGGGTCAAATGGCCCCCCGGGTGAGGGTAGGGGCGAGGCGTTTCCTCTGGGCCTGAACTTGGCTGACCCTCGCAGCTTCCTTCTTGCTTATTGTGAGCTTCCATCCTAAGGGAGGTGAGTAGGCCCTGGGATTTTAGGACTCCAAGGTCACTGAGCTGGGGAACAGGCTTAGAGGGGCGCTGAGGTGCAGAAGCGAAGTAAAGAAGGGACTTGGTGTCACTGGAGTGATTGGGGTAGAGAGCTCCCCTACTACCTGAGAAATCCCAAAATCACCTGGCCAACTCTTACTCATCCTTCGAAATCTCTTTCCATTGGTGTTCTCCCGTGCTTTAGGAAATTGTCTCAAAACCGAGGTTGAGCTTTGGTGTCCTCTGGGATCCCCAAGCCCTGACTGCTCTCCCCCCACACCTCATAGGGTGAGGTCCTTGGGGTCCCCACTGTTAATCATTACAGTTGCAGGCACCAGCGTGTTGGACGAGTGTTGAACATAGGGTGTAGGGAATGCAGTGGGGTACTGGAGGTCAGGGATGGGGTTGGGGGGCCATGGTGAGAGGTGCACGGGGCCCAGGCATGGGGTGGGGCTGGTCTCTCCCTGTCACTGCCCAGCCTTCTGCCCTCAGGACCTGCAGTCTTCTTGTTACTTTTAGAATCCTCCGGAGTACTGCCTGAAGCTGACCTCTGGTGGCTATCTTAACCCCCAGGGGCACCCTTCAATGATGGCGACACCCTCAGGAAGTTTGGTGAGGAGGGTGTGGTGTGGCATTAACTCCTGGGGGTGGGGGAAGAGCCTGGGGTTCATAACCAATTCTCCTGCTTCTGTGGAGGGACTCAGGGTGGCTGGCCAGGACTTTAAGCTGGGGTCACTAACCCGTCATACCTGACAGGTGCCAATGCACTTGCTTTTTTGAATTAAACTCCTAATAACCCAGGTGTAAAAACACATGACTGTATCGTCTGTTCTGTTAATATTTTACAAGCGATCTCCTTCCTCCTCCAGATGTTGCTTCTCAGAGAAGACCACTGCTAAAAGTTTAGGCCAGGAGTGGGCAAATTTCTCCCATAAAGGGCCAGAGAGGGAATACTTCAGATTTTTAAGGCAATATGCAAAATGTAAGATAACTGTATAGCACTTAAGTAGCAAGAGAGAAGTCAGATTCCCATCATGTTTTAGGAGATCCCATCTCACCCTCCCCCACCCTTTCCAGGTTCATCAGGAGGCCAGCCCTGCAGCCCCAAACTATCAGAGCATCCTGGATCAGCTCAAGAAGCAGTTCCCTAGGTGAGGACAATTCATGGGGGTCCTAGATCCCACTGAGGGAAAGAATCCTATCTGGTGACTTGGCACAGACGTCCCTTGACCCAAAAGACAGGACCAGTAATAGGGGAGCCTGAAGCGAAAAGAAAACCATGACTATTAACCCTGGCTTTTACTGAAATCTTTGATTTGTTGTTATTCGGTGTGAATTTGCTTGCAATTATGTATATGATTTTTCAATGCTGCATTAAAATTGTATTCACCTTGACACTGTCTTAAATGTGGCTCCTTAAAGGGGACCCTCATTCACTCCCAGCCAGGGGGCTAGGGGATGCACTAGTTCTGGGGAAGAGTCCTGCCCCTCCTCCCAGCCCTCCCAGCTGGTCTTTCTTCTCCACAGGTTCCCCCCTCACTTGCCCGCACAGGTGGAGAGCATTTACTTCTTGGTGAGCCACAGAGCAGGCAGCCCCTCTGGGCAGCCTCCGGAAAGGCTGTCCTGTTTGGCCTCAGGAGCAAGGTTTTGAGACACCCTCTTCTTTATTTATTTTGCTAACTTCGGGCAAGCGAGTTAACCCATTGAGCCCCGACTTCATGTGAGTTTTTCTTCATAGTAATTTTGCTGCGAAAACTAAAATTTCCATTTAAAGGAAGTATTTCTTCAGCCCACAGCACATGACCAGAGTTCCTGCCCTTGAGGGGTACCTGATCTATATCACAGTGTCCACGATGTTCTTTATCAACGATGTCCAACAGGACACCACATGCAGCAATTGAGTACTTTTAAGGGCCTGAATGTTTTAACTGGTTTAAATGTAAATAGCCACACTTGACTAGATGTCTCATCTCATGGGACAGGGCAGCTGTAAGGGAAGGAGAGGGGCAAATACGTAGAGGAACAAGATTCAGAAAGTTAGGAATTTAAAGGAAAATAGGTGAGATGAGAATGAGTAGATTTTGGGCTGGTAGTCAGGAAGGGCTTCTCAAAGGAGGTGATGTTCGCAAAGGATAAGGGGCTCCTGCCACCCCTAGAGAGAACCGGGAAAGGTGTTCCAGGCAGAGGGCACACTGTGTGCAAAGGCCCCCGGGCAGGATTGTGTACGGGCATGTTGAAACAGTAAAGGAGGCCAGTGGGGCTGGAGCAGAGTGGGCAAGGGGCTGAGGATGGGCCAGGGAAGGGGGTGGGAAGAGGTCTCTAGGAAACCCCTTGACCTTTCCATCTAGAAGGAAATCCAGGGGTCTCCCTAATTAGCTCCCATTCTGAATGTGTGATCCTATTTGATAAGAGTAGGGTTAGGAGAGGAAGAGTGACTTGCCCAGGGTCACACCGCTGGGGGGGAGCGTGCACAGCATTCCAATTCCAGACCCTTGCCCGCTTCCATTGACTGCCACCCAGTGTGATTTCTGTTGTTCCTTTGTAGCTCCAGAAGGTTCGGCAGGGTCTACAGGAATATCACAGGCAGGTGAGTGAGTCACCAGGAACTTGGGATACAGCTGCCCCTCCATGAGAGGCAGGGGAGATGGGGAGGAGGTGAGGGCAGGGTGGGGATGGGGGCAGGTTGTTCAGGGCCTTCTGGGCCTTCGGGAGGACTTGGGCTTTTACCCCAGGGGAGTGGGAGTCCTGGAGTGCTGTGGGCAGAAGGACAGGACCTGGAACCCCCAGGATATCAGCGGATCCCCACATCTTGGCAATGTATCTCCCATCCTCTCTCTGAGCCTCTTCTTCCTGGCCTGTCCCCCGGGTCCTCCTGTGGCTCAGATGAGGCCAGGGGCATTTTCAGCACTGGGTAGTCAGTTGCTTCAGCTTCGAAGGGCCTGTTATGTGTGCCAGACACGCCCGGTTACCATCTTCCATGTGTCTGAGAGCCCTCAAGGGCCCGGCTCCCAGGCGAGCCAGGGGCAGGTCTGCACCAGGGGCTCTGGCTCCCTTCACAGGGCGCTTTGCCCGGGCTGAAGCATGACTTCCACCCCTGCCTGTCCTCCTGCCACCTGGCCCCTTTCTCTTGGATTCTGGCAGGACTTCCTGCCCGTGCCAGATGTGACTGGCAGAGGGCCAGGGCCGTGTCTGCAATTTAGCAGGGGCTGGGGTGGGAAGCTTAAGGAACAGGGGAGAGACAGATTGGGGTGGGGGCGGGGGCAGGAAGCAACCAGAACAGTTATTCATTCAACAGATATTTATCCATCACCTTGCCAAGTGCTGTTGTAGGCGCCAGGGAAATAGCAAAGACCAACGCAGACAAACCCCTGCCCTTGGGGTGAGAGGAGCTTGGTAAACAGAAGTGTCAGATGGTGAGGGCAGGGCAAGGTGGGCGTGGAATGGAGCAGCCCCAAGGGGGTGTGGGGCACCAGGATGGGAGAGGGTTGCCATTCAGGGTGGTCAGGAAGGGCTCATTGAAGTGACATTTGACCAGAGAACTGGAGGAGAGGGGAGGGAACCACAAGGGTATCTGAAAAACAATACATGCAAAGGACCTGGGGCAGGACCATGCCTGGCTTGTTGGAGAAGCAGAAGCCAGGCTCCTGTGGCTGGAGCGGAGTGAGAGGGGGAGAGGCGAGGGCAGGCTGTGCAGGGGCTGCTAGGGCCATGGTGAGGACTTGGGTTTTTACCCCAGGGAGGTGGGAGCCCTGGAGGGCTGTGAGCAGAGGGACAGGACCTGACTCAAGTGCTTATGGACATCCTCTGGCCACCACAGGAAGACAGGCTGTAGGGGCTGGGGCAAGAGCTGGGGGACCCATTAGGACTATCCAGTTGTGGGAGGCTTGGCACTGAGAGCAGTTAGGTGGTGAGAAGTAATCAGACTGTGGACTGTGTCTGGGGGAGGAACCAGACAGAACTTGTTGAGGGTGAAGACATGGAGGGGACAAGGCCCCAAGATAGGCTACTTCTGTTGCTGCTCAACCCAGGAAGGCACCCCACCCCCAGGCGATGGTCCCTAGCAACCTTGACCGCCTTGTGGTCCTGGAACAGACCACCTCCTCCTCCCTCTGTCTTCCCCTCCTTGTTTCCCCAGCTTCCTTGCTGTGCATTTAAAATCCCAGGCAGCGGCAGCAGCAGCTGCCCCCCTGCTCCCCACCTTCTGCCTGCACGCAGCTCTCCCCAGGGAAGGCCAGCTAGCAGGCAGGAGGGAGCAGCACTTTTCATGCTGAGTGCATTAAAGTGCCAGTAAATTGCGCATTAACGAGCCAGGGCGAATTGGGGAAGGCTCCCCTGGGCCTCATGCTGCTGGGAGGCCCAGCTGGGGAATCCATCACTGATGGCCCCAGGAGGCAGCAGCCCTGAGCCGCTGCTGAGGGCTCAGAGCAGGGCTGCCACATCCCAGCCCCTCCCACCACCTTGCGGTTTGCCCAACAGGCAGGGGGGCTGGGGCAGCTGTTTGAGGAGGCAGGTAAACACTGTCTGGCCTCGGTTTCTTGGGAAATTGGCTTTGCTTTTCTGGGCCTTAGTGTTCTCATCCGCGAAATGGGAATGCCAGCAGTGCCTGTTAAACAGTGCTGACTGCCATCGGTGCTTACACTGCATTTCTTTCTCTTTTTTTTTTAATTTTATTTTTTAGAGAGAGGAAGGGAGGGAGAAAGAGGGAAAGAAACATCAGTGTATGGTTGCCTCTCATGTGGCCCTCACAGAGGACCTGGCCTACTACCCAGGCATGTGCCCTGACTGGGAATTGAACTGGTGACCCTTTGGTTCACAGCCTGAGCTCAATCCACTGAGCCACACCAGCCAGGGCTGCTGCATTTCTTTATGAACTATCTTTCTTTGTGAAACAAAGATATTTTCCCAATATTTTGGAGTTTGCCCTGGGCCAGACAGTTCTGGGGAGCTTCTCAGCATCTACCAGGAGGGGAGAGGGCATCTGCCTCCAGAGCCACAGGCCAGCCAGGACAAGAGTCCATGCTATCCTAAACGGTAGCCATGGGACACATGTGGCTGTTTAAGTTGACTTAAGCAAGTGGCACCAGTCACATGTCAAATGCTCAGTAGCCACATAAAGCTAGCAGCTACCCCACTAGACAAGCAGCTCTAGGACCATTCTCTGCCGCTGTGTTCCGTCTGGCACTGGACTAAGTATTGCTGCACGCACACACATTTCCACACTTCGAATTCCTGGCAACATTGGCCGGGAGGTTCCAGCTGTGTTTGCTGTGTGTTCTCAGCTGGGCGTCGGGCACACTCTAGGAATCGCTGCCCTTGGTTGGTTCTAGGTGCCTGTGCCACCTGACTGAGCAGTCGCTGGCCCCATGTGACTGTTCAACACTTGAAATGTGGCCACTGGAAGTGCAGAAATGTCATTTTTAATTGTACTTAACTTCGTTTAAATAGCCACCGTGGCTGGCAGCTTCCATGCAGGGCCCCACAGCCCTGTGGAAGGAGAGGTTAGAAACAGACCCAGCATCTGCATCAGGGCCACGGAGAGGAGAAAACAACAGGGTATTAGGTAGGAGGGAGCACATCCTCAGGGAGCAGAAAGGTGGGCGGCGCAGAGGTAGAAAAGGAAACAGGCAGATCGCCAGTCCTTCCATGGCTGTGGAAGCTTTTAACTGAAGTTAGAATCGGTGCGGTCATGTGGCTCGACTTCAAATATAACATAAGCGACCCTCCCACTGGGTCTCCCAATTGTCCTACTGCCTGCCAGTCCTTCTCCCCAAGAGGCAACAATCAGTTTCTTAGTATCTTTCCAACGTTTAAACAAATTCCAATGTCATGCCCACACGGGGACACACGTACAGTTTTTGCTTCCTGAAGTCATTTTAAAGCCACAGTATTCAGGGTTCAGTTTTCAGACATCCCCAGAAAACAGCTGGACGTGAACCTGGCTCTGACTCTGCTTTCTACCATGCTATCACAGCGACAGTCCTGTAAGATTAGATTTTATCACCCACGGTGGAGGCTGCCCTCTGGGCACCACAACCTCGCTTTACACAGGGTACAGTGCAGAGGGCTCTGTTGTTACCAGGACTCACTCCCAAATGTTCAAGGTAGGTCGTGCAGCCCCGTGTCACACACGGGAACCTGGCTTACAGGACGGGGTTCGAGCCCAGAGCTGTCGGTTACAAAGCTTTAATTAGAACGATGTCCCCCTCCCCCACCCCCACCCAGGTGGAAAATTTCCTGCAGATCATGGAGACCTGCAGCCAACCCCCGGGCTTCCAGGCTGGGGAGGTAGGTTTCTGGATCCTCCAGGAGGGAGGGGCATGCTCGGGGCAAGGGGTACATCCTCTTGTCCCTCAACACGGTGCCAGCAGTACCAGGTAAGCCAGGTGTCCTTTGATGAGCAGGCTGAGCAGGACTCCCAGAAACCAGCCAGTCTCGTGGCTTCCCAGCACCCAGAGGTCAAGCCCGCACAGCCCTCCAGTCTTCAGGGGCAGAACTTCAAAGATGTCATGGCCACAAGGTCATCTGATTGGCTCCAGCAGCCCTCTGGAGTGGACAAGCCCCCAGCCCAGCAGACAGACATGCTGCTGCCCTGGGACTCCAAGCCCCAGCTTTGGCAGGATGTTCTGACCCAGCAACTTTGGGAGATTTTTGCTGGGACCCACGATAAGGCGGACCAACTGAGACGCAGGGGTGAGTCTTCCTGAGGGTGGGGAGGGGGTGGCCTTGAACTGCGTGGAGGGCAGCATGAATTGAACCTTGTTCTCCTACTGTCTCTCTCCATCATCCTCCTTCCCTCCCGTCGCCATAGTGACAGAACAGGTGCCAGACCTGGTAAGTAACCGGGCTGGGCGGGTATCCTGGCTGGGCTCCCAGGTGGCAACGTTCAAGTCTCTGTGGGATCAGTCCACCTCCTCCACCCTCAGCCCTTTCGTGCCCTCCACGGAGCCAGGACTGTGCCCTGAGACTGTCTCCAACTCTTCCTGGACGGGAGGACTCAGGCATTTGCTTAGCCCCGTCCTCACTGCCTGGGCCTCCTTAAGGTTTTCTGGTTCTAAGACTGACCCTATGAAGATCCTCCGGTCTTACCAGATCTCTGTGTTTCTTCTGGTCAGGAAAGCCAGGACCCAGAACCAGTCTACTTTGGAGCAGAACCCTATACCGAAGATACTTTGGGTAATCCCAGTGGGAGGGGGGCAGGCAGCCTGCTCCAGGGGGCTATGCCTGCTGCTGATCCGCTCTTGTCTCTGCCCAGTTCTCAGCCCACCTGTGCCCTTCCACATCCCCCCCTGCAGGTACCCAAGAAGGGAGCACAGAACCAGACATGACACCAGGGATGATGCTCTCCTACATGGCCCAGGTGAGACCCAGGTCTCAGTTGGTACCCTCCCCCGCTACTCAGTCTGGGGGTCTGGGCAGAGAGAGCCAACCTGGCTTAGCTGTGATCTTGCTCCACCTGCAGGAGCCTTCTGGGAGAGGCTGTTCCTTTCTGAAGCCCATGTAAGTGTTGGAACCCCCCCTCCTATCTGTGTTTCTGTCCCCAGGAGGTGGAGGGGACTAGAAGTACAGGCATGTCCTCACCCTTCCCACAGTGCTGTCCTCAGAAACTAGAGATGAGGGGTCTGGGTGGGGATGTGCGACTTCATGCCAGCATCACTGTCTGTCCCCCCATAACCAGCCTGAGTTCAGAGGATTTGGGGAAGGAACTGGCACAGAATGGCAGGTGGGGAGGGGCTGTGTCGGGGCTCATTGCAGAGGGTCCCCACCTTGTGGTCTGAAGCTGGGGAGCCCAGATGTGGGAGGGACAGCTTTCTTAGTGGAAGGGGCATATTGGCTAGGACTTTGAAGGATGAGCCATGTCATCCAGGGTGGGGCAAAGCATTCCAGGCAGAAGGGAGTGGAGTTTGGTTATGGGAGAGGGAGAATACTTGGAGGGTGTAACTAGGAGATTGGGGAAGTGGAGTAGAGTCGGGAAAGAAGGCCTGAGAGAAAACCCCCCACATCTGAAAAAGAACGAAGCCTCTAGGGCTTGATGGGCAGACCAGTAACCCCGAGGTCTCTCCTCCTAAGATGCTGGGACCCTGAGGACTTCGAAGACACATGGAGGGGGCCAGATGCCTTGCCCTGGCGGTCCAAGAAGGTGGCCGTCCCGTACCGAATGGAGAAGAGGCGGATGCTAAAACATGGGGAGCCCGTGCTGGCCACAGCAGTCAGCAGCTTCACGCGGCACGTGTTCACCTGCGGCAGGGGTGGCGTCAAGGTGTGGAGCCTGGTCCGCCAGATGGTGGAGGACAGGTTCCCCGACAGCTACCTGCACATGCAGGTGAGAGTGGGGCTGGCTGCAGAGGGTGCGGCTTGGGGGAGCGGGAACAGCTGCCTGCAGGGGAGAGAGCTCACTCGTGCCTCTGCCCATCCCAGGCCCGCAGGGCCTACCTGCGCACCTGCCTGCTGTTCCCCAACAGCACCGCCCTGCTGACGGGTGGCCACAATTTGCCCGGTGTGAGCGTGTGGGACCTGATGGCACCCTCCCTGCACATAAGAGATGAACTGCCCTCTGCCAGTCTCACCTGCCAGGCCTTGGCTGCCACCATGGAGGACAACCTGGCCTTTGGCAGTTTCACTGATGGCATTGTCCGGATCTGGGACCTGCGAGACCAGAGTGTGGTTAGGTGTGGCCCCAGGGTGGGTGGGGTTGCCCTGAGAACTCCTTCCGACTTTCTCTGCTGAGCAAGGATTCAGTGGTCTCAAGGTTAAAGCCCCTTGTGTGCTTGAACTCAGATTTGAGATGAAGACCCGGGTTCAAATCTTGGCTGGGCTGTTTTCTCAAAGTTCAGTTCTGGTACTTTCTTTCTACCTCAGTTTCCCTGTCTTTCAACTGAAGGTGGTTGGGCAGGTGGTGGTCCTTGGGCCCAAAGCTTAGAGTCTCATTTCCAATCTCCTCCTGATGCCTCTCCTGGCCAGGGATCTGCTAGCCCCCCCAAATGGAGCCAGGAGCATCGCTGTCAAAGATCAGAAAGTTTGGGTTGGGGGGCTGGATGCCTGTCTGCGGTGCTGGGACCTGAGGACCACCAAGGAGCCCCTGGAATACCAATTTGAGTCTCAGGTGTGCAGGCTGGGATGTAGCCTTCATAGTCAGGTAGCAGCTGGGCCTCAGGCTAGAGAAGGAGATAGATGCTGGGGGGTGGTAGTGGTACCCCAAGTCTTGGTGATGCTGGGGGGAATAGGGATTATTAGAAATATTCTTTCCTGTTGTCCAAATAGCATTGGATGCTTTCATAGTCTTTGTGATACTTCCATAAAGTAGAGAGGACCAACCCATTCTACAGATGAGCAAACCGAGGCCTAGAGATGTGAAGTTGCTTGTTGGGGCCTTGCAGCCAGGAAATGGGCAGGTGGTCGGTGCCTGAGATGGGGTCCCTGTGCCCCTGTCCCCCTGTCCATCTCCTGGGCCAGGCGGGTCCCTAACCAGGTTCCTTCCTGCCACCTACCCCTAGATAATAAGCCTGTCCCCCAGCCCCCAGAAGGACTGGGTTCTGGTGGGCACAGCTAATGGCCAGCAGTGGCTACAGCCCACCCTCGGGGGCCAGAAACACATGGTGGGCTGTAAGGACAGCACTATCCTTGGTCTCAAGTTCTCCCCTCTCGGTGAGTGGCCAGGAGTAGGGGAGTACCCTGTGGCCCCCAACCTCCCACAGAAACCCCCCTTTCTGACCCTTCCCGAGCCCCTTCCTCCCCTCCACCCTTCATCAGCAGTAATCTCTCAGTGATGCTCTCCTTGGGGACATGCGGGAGGTGGGGGCTCCCTCCATTTCTCAGGTGCCCGGGCTGTGGCCCTCAGCTGCCAGCTTTGACCTGGTGCCCCTCTGCCTCCTTCCAGGCCAGTGGTGGGTGAGCGTCGGGATGGACAACCTGGTTAGCATCTACAGCATGCCCACAGGAGCCAAGGTGTTCCAGGTACTGGGGTGGGCTGGGTGAGGGGCAGGCGGGGCTTAGGGATCCTGGGCACCCAGGGGCTGAGCCCAGGAGGCCCAGTGCAAAGGCCCCATAGGGACCACATTTGAACTGACAGGCACAGTTAGGGGCAAGGGTGAGTGAGCCCACCTTGCTTTGCTCCCTGACCCTCTCAGGTACCCGAGACCACCTCTGTCATGTGCTGTGACGTGTCCCTTAACAACCGTCTGATTGTCACAGGGTCCAGGGACCATGCCTCTGTGTACCAGATCACATACTAAGGGGCTCACTACTGTCATCTCAACTCAGGGTCCTTTTCCTCCCCCATGAGGGGTCGTGGTGCAGGGGCATGACGGGTGGGCTGGTGGTCTCTGTCACATGTAATAAAGCAATGGAAAAAGCAGAGCTGGTCTGGTTCTGTGTCCTGCACCCTGGCCATCTTGTGGAGATCTGGAAGGACTTTGTGCAGCCTGGGTCTCTGAGCCATCAAAGCCACGAAGCCCCACTGCAGAGAATGAACAGAGCACTTCTCCCCCTCCCCTGTGCTGACCTCTCATCTCACAGAAAGGGGTTTTTC
This sequence comes from Trachops cirrhosus, assembly GCA_028533065.1. Classification (NCBI taxonomy): domain Eukaryota; kingdom Metazoa; phylum Chordata; class Mammalia; order Chiroptera; family Phyllostomidae; genus Trachops; species Trachops cirrhosus. The sequence continues at coordinate 10,969 of JAPYXV010000187.1, read as the reverse complement.
TGCCACTTCCTGAACAATCTGAGATGAGGTTCTGTCCTCCCCAACACACCCTGTCTGGCTAGACCAGAGCTTTTCACCCTCTCAGTAGGGCCCCGAGATCAGCATTTGCTCACCCGTCCCAGACTAAGAACTGTCCCAAATGGTGTCAAACAGGTCTCCCTTCCTTAACCACAGAATTCTTTTCCTGGATAAAGTGCCTTCAGAAGTTCTCCCTGAGTGTGGCTTTTGCTTCAAGCAGGGACCCTGCCACCCTACCACCCTGCCATCTCCCTCCAGAAGGTCCCAGCAGCTTCCCTGCTGGGACCTCCAGCCCCTTCTAACCCACGGTCCTTGTGGCCACCCACAGGGCTCCCAGAGCCCAGATCTGACTGTGTCACCACACTTGCCAGCCCCACCCCCTCCAGCTCCCACTGCCACGGCTGTCTCTGCCGGAGCCTGATCTGGAGCCGTCTCCCCTTGTAGCTGAGGAGAACCCCATCCGACCCTTGCCCTCCTGGTTTTCACCAGGCCAAGCTCCTTACCTCTTAAGTCTTTGCACATTTTTAAAATATTTTATTTATTTTTAGAGAGATGGGAAGAGAGGGAGAAACATCAATGTGTGGTTGCCTTTCACGTGCTCCCTACTGGGGACCTGGCCCACAACTCAGGCATGTGCCCTGACTGGGAATCAAACCAACACTTTGGTTCGCATCCAGCGCTCAATCCACTGAGCTACCCTAGCCAAGGCTGCACATTCTTATTTCCTCTTTGTGACCCTTCCAAATGGCTGTTTGTCCTCCTTTAGCTCTCAGCGTAGGTGCCACCTCCTCTGGGACTGGGACTTTTGCCGTGATGACGACAGTGGGCCAGGCACTGTTTGCCAGGCTCGTTGGAGTTCTCTCTGGGTCCCAAAGGAAACGTGACTACAACCCTGACGGCCACATGTTCCACTGTAACCCCCAACCCTTTGTACGTGGAAAGTGTGGTGGGGTGAGTGTCTGAAGTGCTGGCACTTAAAGTGATACCTGAAACTTTTGGGCTAGGGATTTAAAAGCCACATACTTTCTGTCTCCTTGCTCTGTTGGAGCCGGAAGTTATGTATCAAAGTGGTGAGACCTCTACCAGCCTGGAGCCCTGAGTGTCTACGCGGACTCAAGCCCCACATGCTGCCTGGGCTTGCCTGAGAAATGTGTACGGTGTTCAGCCACTAAGACTGGGGGCTGTTTGTTACACAGCAAGACTTAAGCCACACTGCCCAATACAACACCCATTTCTCACAGTAGATCCCCATAGTATTTCATGCATGAGTGATTTGTCCAGATCAGGAAAAAGGAAAGACTGACTGACCCATGGTCACACAGCTAGAAAGTGACCTTCCTTCAATAATAATTGTCCAAGAGCAGCAGCGGTGCCCAGTCCCCAGCCCACAACAGGAGGCGACTGTGATAAATACATTTATTTCCCCAAAGTCCCTCTGCCCACCCAGCCCCACATCCAGCAGGGGAGGACATGAGATTCGGGGGTATTGGGCTCTCTGGTTCGCACACCCTTCCCCCAGGAGTTAGGCCAGGGGTGCAGGAAGGGATTCTCAGTAGACCACCTCGTACACAGTGGCCTTCTTGTCCCCTGAGCCCGTCACGATGTACTTGTTGTTCCCGGAGATATCACAGCTCAGCACGGAGGACGACTCCTTGGACTGTAGTGGGGAGGGAAGGGAGGAGTGGGAGACAAGGTGGAGGTGAGGTGTGGCTGATGCTGCACAGGCTGGTGCGAGCTCCTGGCCACCTGCACGACGTTCAGAGGGAAAGGCAAGGCGTCTGGGGCCACTGCCAGCCTCCGAGGACGAGCCTAGAGTCAAGGTGGGGCCGGGACAGGACTTGGGACAGAAGAGCCCAGAGTGGGAGCCAGGAGCAAATGGGCAACACGAGTTCCACAGAGGGTCCTCTCTGCTCCTGGAAAGGGCAGGACCTCTGTTATCCGGACTCCGAGAGAGGCTGCGGGAGCACTGCCCTTCCCCGACACTGAGAGGGCGTGCACCCGGCAGGCCAGGGGGCGCCGCGGGGGGCTAAGCTCAGAGTGCGGGCCTGCAGCGGCGCCTGCTCCGCAGACTTCCTGTCAGGGGCACAGCAGTAAATGTTCCGGCTTTGCATGAAGTCCAGATAGCCTATTTTGCTGTGCATGATGCACACTTTTTTGCCCAAATTTTTGAGGGAAAAATAAGAATGTGCATTATACGTGCATAGTACTAATTCCATATCTATATCAATGTTTTTAACTTTTATTTATGCTTATGTATTAAAAGTAACTCTAGAAAGCAATAAAGATATCCATATGCAAAATAATACCCTGGAATATAATAATCAGTTTTGTTTCTAAATATAATAATTGAATTAAAAAATTAAAACAAAAGATTTTTTTCCTGCAAGTTTGGGCCAAAAACTCGGGTGAGCCTTATGCACGGGGGTACATTATACATGGCAAAACAGGTAAGTCAGTCATCAGCCATTATGCCCAGAGGCTAGCCCTGGCTGGGTGGGCTCTGTCGGTTGGATCGTCATCCCACAGACTGAGGGGTCGCAGGTTTGATTCACGGAACATGCCTCTGTTATGGGTTTGGTCCCCAGCCGGGGTGTGTGCGGGAAGCACCTGATCAGTGTCTCTCTCCCTCTCCATTTTCGACCCTTCCCCTCTCTCTAAAATCAATGGGCGTGTCCTTGGGTGAGAATAAAAAAATAAGTCCAGAGGGTAAATAAATCAGCCTCACATTCTTATTTTAACAACCCTTTAAAAATGTGAAAACACTCCACGCCCACTGGGATGACTATAATAAACGTAACACAACAGTGAGCATTGCTGAGGAGGAGAATTTTGAACCCTCCTGTGCTGCTGACGGGAACAGGGAATTTGGAGAACGGCCTGGCAGTCCCCGAGGAGACTGAATTGGTATCGGCAGCCCCACTCCCAGACACGTACCCGGGAGAAGTGAGAACACGCCCACGCAAAAACACGTGTGTGAAGGTGCACAGCAGCGTGACTCACAGCGGCCGAAAGGTGGAAACGGTCGAGTGTCCATCCACAGATGAACGGGTCACGTGTGGTCCGTTCATACAACAGAGTATTATTCGGCCTTAATAACTTTTTAAAACTTATTGATTTGAGAGAGAGGGAGGGAGGAAGAAAGGGAGAGAGAAACATCGGTTTGTTGTTCCACTTACTTATGCATTGATAAGTTGATTCTTGTATGTGCCCTGACCGGGGATTGAACCTACAACCTTGGTGTACCGGGACAATGCTCTAACCAATTAAGCCACCCAGCCAGGGCTATTCAGCTTTAAAAAGGAAGGAAGTTCTGACACCTATGACAAAATAGATGAACCTCGAGGACATTACACTCGATGAGAGATCCCAGACACAAAAGGGCGAACACTGTGGGGGCCCAGTCATAGGAGGCCCCTGGAGGGGTCAGAGCCTCGGAGACAGAAGATGGAGGGTGGGTGCTGGCAGGGTGTGGGAGGGAGCGGAAGGGGACGTTAGTGTTTAATGGGGATGAAATGTCATTTGGGAAGGTGAGAAAGTTCTGGAGATGGATGGTGGGGGTTGTGGCACAACGGTGTGAATATTTAATACCACCAAACTGTGTGGTTAAAGGTGGCTAAGCTCCTGCGACCAGGCTTCAGCAGCCGCTGGCAGGTGAGAGGCTTGGGGGACCCCAGGCTTCACTACCAGTGCAGCCACCTTGGGGCCCGGGCACACGGCACCCTGCCAGGGGCCGGGCTCCAGACGGCCACATACCTGGAAAATGCTGGCTCCGTAGGGCGTCCTCCAGGCATTGAGCAGGTTGTCCTTCCCGGTGCTCACGAACCACCGCCCTGGGGGTCGAGAGCAGGCGGTTGGAGGGAGGGTTGAAGAAAGCCTGGGGCCGTGGGCTGCAGGCCTGGCCTCTCCCTTTAGGGCACCTCTGCCCTCCTTTGGACAACACAAGGTCCCTTAGGGAACTGAGGCTTGGCTGTTCCATTTTTCCAGATGGTAAAGTCAAGGCCCCAGGCCTCCATCTGGTCTTCAAGAATGGGGTGCCCCCAGGAGGGGCCTGGCCAGGTAAAATACACAGTGCCCAGTCACATTTGAATCTCAATAAACCACAAATCATCTCTAGTGCCGATGTGTCCCAAGTATTTCATTATTGTTACTTTCTTAGTAATATGTATGTCCCATGCAATATTTGAGACATACTTATGCTAAAAATTACAACTTTTTTTTAGTGTAAGTATATCCCATGCAATATTTGGGATGTGTCTGTACTAACAAATTGGGGGCTTTTTATTGTAAGTATGCCCTGTGCATTTGGGACATGCTTATGCTAAGAAATTATTTGTTGTTTATCTAAGATTCAGATTTAACTGTTTTTGTCGTTGTTGGGTAGCACTGTTTCGTTTCGGCAGCCCTCTCCCAGTGAGCTGCGGCCCCACCCCAGTCCCAGACAGACACACCGCAGGAGGCGAATTTCAGGGACAGCACACAGCTCTCATGGAGGTGCAGCTGGTACTTCTCCGGCTTGCGGACGTGCAAGATCTCAACATTACTGCTCTCCATGCCGACGGCCAGCCAGTCTTGGTTGGGGCAGTGGCCCAGGGAAAAAATCTGGGGGTGAAGAGGGAAGAGGTGGGGTCAAAAACCCTTTGGGATGGTGGGAGATGCCCAGAAGAAGGGGGTTGGGGGAGGGGAGGGGTCCAACTCTCTCCCTCTGTGGCCCCTGCACAGAGAGGCAGCTGGCCCAGGGCCCGGAAGCAGCAGGCAACTGCATGTCAAATCATTAATATTAATCAGCATTACACGGAACCCCGGGGCCTCACATCCATTATCTGCTCTGAACGCACAACAGCTCTGGGAGGGAGGGAGGAGGGGGTGGTGGGTGAAGCTGGGCAGGCGAGGACAGTCGCTGCCCTTGAGCAGATGGTGGAAAGGAAGCCGAGGCCAAGTCTGGCTCAAAGTCAGGCAGCAAGTCCAGCAAGTCCGTGAAGGACCAGGCCTTCTGACTCCCAGCTGGGAGCCTTCCCTACGTGCCAATACCTCCTTTTGCTTTGATTGGAAATGACCTAGTAGCCTCCTCATTCTGTGCCTCAGCCCACAGGAGGCGCAGAGAGGAGTAAGGTCCTGTTCCACCCTAAACCTCACGAAATCTTACTGACAAATGAGACATGTATGGAAAGAACTGTAAATATACAGCAGAGAAGACTGCAAGGTTTCACATGTCCCCTCCTGGCCATGTAGAAGTGTTCCTGTGTAGAGACAGGTGCCCAGGTAGGAGGGGAGAAACTCACCACGGGATCCCCTGATATGTATACAGCCCACCTGAGTTTCGGAGATAGAGGGTGGAAAACTATGTCCACCTGCACCTCTGACTTCCCTGCCAAGAAAATATTAAAGCTAAAAAGAAGGTAGAACAGAAAGAGTTGGGGAACAGAAGCATCAGGGGCTTCAAAGAGGGGGGTAAATTGGACGGGTTTTGAAGGATGAGTAGGAGTTTACCAATTTGTAGAAGGAAATTCATGTCAGCCAGAGGAAACAATAAAAAGAGAGACCTAGAGGTGTCACAGGCATGATGTGTTTGAGACGTGAGAATGGGGACCTTCAACGACAGTCCAGGGAGCTTCCACCCTGCCCCCAGACAGTGGTACACCGCATCTGGGTCCAGGGAACCTCAAGCCCTGACCCTGACTTTGCTCGGCCCTGAGAAGCCCCCTGTTGCTGTCCAGCTCCCTCCCTCACAACATCCATCAGCTTGATTCCCATCGGGCCCTCAACAGAAACCCCTGTGTGCCCAACGCCTATGTCAGCCTCTTCCTTCCCCCTCAGATCAGCAGCTGCCCCGCCCCACAGTGAGTCCTGGGGTGGGGGCAGTCAGAAGCTCTCAGCAGGATCAAAAGAAGGCTGGGTGGAGAAACCAGCTACACAAGAAGAGACAAAGGAATTGGGGAACGGCTTGGCAAGAGCATCTGAGAAGGCGACCTGAGGGTCTTAGCGGCCCCACAGTGTGATATGAATCAGCTCCTTTGTGGTTCCCTGTGTCTTTGGAGAATAAAGGGGAAGGCCTGTGTCTGAAGGACAAGAAAGATGAACACAGATAACAGGTATCTGGTCCTGCCCAGCATCTGGAAGTGGGTGCCTTAGGGGAGAAGGGAGGCCACCATCCTGGAGCTTCTATCCCCCTCCCACTGGACACCGGCAGGCACCTGGGAGCTGAAGTCATGCTGCTGCAGCTGGCGGCCCTCCCGCAGGTCCCAGCAGCGCACGGTGTTGTCCAGGCCCCCTGTCCAGAGCCGAGTGCCATAGTCAGAAATGTCAATACAGCTGGCACCATCCGTGTGGCCCTGGAACTGCCTGGAGGGAGAAGGGCCCAGGCGTCCATCCTGGAGTCTGTGCTGCTCCAGCATCCTCCAAGGCCACTCTGCCCCCACAGTACAAAAGAGAAGGAGGCAGGGGCTTGCCCAAGGTCCCAGGGCGCACGCCACCCACCTAACCATGGTCTGGTTCTGCAGGTCCCAGACCACGATGTTGCCATCGCTGCAGCAGGAGAAGCAGACCTTGGCATCGGGGCTGACGGCCAGGGCGTAGCAGGCGGGGGCTGAGGAGGTCAGCTCGGCCTTGATGCGGGGGGTCGGTGCTGCCAGGTCCCAAATGGACAAGGTGCTGGCCTCACCACCCACGATAAGACTCCGGCCATCTGGCAGTAGCTTGCAAGAACGAATATAATTGTCCCGGTTCTGGGAGGAGAGAGAAAGAAGGGCGTGCGATTAAACCCCCAACCTTCCCTCTAGGAGCCCAGCTGAAGAAGCTGCATCCCACCCCTGGTTAGCGTGTAAGTCCCCCAGGTTGCCTTGTAAGCCCCACCTATTAGGCTGGAAGCCCTACCCATTGGGCTGTAAGCTCCAACCCACTGGCCTCTAAGCCCTGCCTCAGGGACTTCAAGCTCCGCCTCTGATTGGTCTGTAAGTTCTACGCATTGGCTAATAAGCCCCACCTGGTTGACCTATAAGCCTCACCCCACTGACCTACAAGCCCCACTGACCTACAAGCCCCACTGACCTACAAGCCGGACCCTGGTTTGCCTATAAACTCCACCCCATTGACTGATAACCCTTGCCCCTGCTTGACCTGTAAGCACCAAATGTTGGTTTTTGGCTTGCAAGCCCCGCCCCCGTGAGCGTGCCTGCCCTGCCCCACCTCACCAGGCAGTCCAGCTGGGCCACTGGTGTCTTGGCGCCAGGCTGGCCAACATCCCACACCTTCACGCAGCCCTTGCCTCCTGTGTACACGTGCTGCGTGGAGCCACTGATGGTGACTGCGCAGACCACCTCGCCGTGAGCCAGCGTGTGCAGCTGCCGCGCGTGCCGTGGGATGCCTGCGCCCACCAGCGCATCTGATGGGAAGGGCACCGGCTGCATCTGCCCATCCGCAGACACGTGGAAGGAGTAAGCCCTGGACAAGAGGTGGGCATGAGGTGGGGGGAGGTGGCACCCCAGAGGGCATGGGGGGTGCTCTGCACCCTCTTCCCAGAAGGCAGCAATGTGCCTCTGCCTGTCTGGTGCCACCCCCACTTTTGCCATGCGTTTAGGGAAGGGAACCACATGATTAAAGCGGGGGTGGGGCAGTCGGTGTGGTACAAAAGAGGAAGAGAAATCTATGCGGTGGCCTGGTGCATGGAACAAGCACTTAATACGAGCTTGTCCACAGAGATGCCTTGAGTTCCAGAGAATGCTGTCCAGTAGTGGCCACCAGCCATGTGTGGCAAGTTAAAAATTTCAGTTCTTTGGATGCACTGGCCACATTTCAAACACTCAAAAGCCACAGGTAGCTGATGGCAATGAGACTGCAGAGCAGCCGGTGTAGAATGTTCCCATCACGGATGCCTGGGGCCAGGTCACTCCCTGTCGGGGGCCATCCGCGCGTTGTGGGTGTTGAACAGCATCCCTGGCCCCCACCTGCTAGAGGCTGGAGGCACTCGGCTGTGATAACCAAATATATCACCAGATATCAACTGTCCCGAACCGGGGGGACAAAATGTACCCCTGTTGAGAACCACTGGTCTAAACTTTGCTGGTTGCCTACCTTTCTCTCCAGAGAGAAGGAAGAAGAAAGAAGGGAGCAAGAGGCCTGAGGCAGGCGGGAGCTCCTGGTGTCTTACAGAAGAGACTTTCTGGAAAGGCAGCGGGGGACCCCAAGCCCCACTCCACCGTGAAAGTGCCTTAGAGGGAGCAGGGAGCCCAGCCTGGTACTCACGGCTTTCCCCCAGGGATGGTGGGCAGGGAGGAAGAGATGGATGACCCTCGGAGATGTGGATGAGACTCAAATGCCATCTGCCAAAATGCCAAAGGGGGCGTCACAGGGCAGGTGACTCAAACCTGCATGTGCCCCCTCCTGTGCTCCCCCTGCCATCCCCCTCTCCATTTATCAGAGGACCCCCAATGTTTTTATTAGCCCCTTTCCAAGAAGACACAGAGGCCCTCCCCTCTCCCATGCTACGGATGGGAGAACGGAGGCTTTCACATGAGGGAAGGCCAAGGTCTCTGCCCAGGGAACCCTAGAGCCCCAGAGTTGGGAGGATCCTGACGAATCTTCCCGCCAATGCTCGAAACAGGAGACTGAAACTACAGCCCCTGCTTGTTTTTGTGAATGAAGTTGTATGGGCACACAGCCACACTCGTTCATTTATGTGTTGCCTGTGATGGCTTCTGAGCCATAGAAAGGCAGGCTGGAGTAGTTGTGACAGAGACCAAAATATTTACTCTCTGGGCCCTTACAGAAAACATTTGCTGACTCCTTTTCTATGACATCTTTTGCAAGTACCCACCCAGCCTCTGGCCTGCCTCTGAAGGCATCTCGATCCACTTGGGGACGGCTCACTCTGCCAGCCGTCTGTCCCGTACTGCCTTCTGGGGCCCGTGCAGGCCCTCCGCCTTAGCGCGGGGTCTCATGCCTCACTCCTTCGACTCCTCCTCATGGAGCGTCACCTCCATTTCTCTCCCCAGGCTAGTCCTTTGCAATCTACCAGGGGTGTCACTGTCCCTTAAAAATTAGGGCTAACAGACAGACAGCATCTGCCAGGTGGCTGAACGGGAGCCCCATAGCTGGGGCTGTCTGTTCCTCTTAACGTGGCATAATCAGTTGCTCTTTCCACAGGCACAGGCGCTGATTTGTATTACACTGTGGGACCACTGAGACCCTCAGACTATCTTCCCACGGGCACTCGCCAAGCCAGGGCTTCCCCCCTTTTCCCAACCCCTTGTTTTTCTTTGTGTAACTGTTTTTTTCCTCCCAGCCTCCAGTTCTTGGGCCCTGCTGACACCTCCTGGCATCTACACTGAGGACTCACCATGGGGGAGCGTCCATATACCACCGAGCCGCTGACCTGGGGGGACAGGTGGAGGCTGACGTAGGAGCTGGGCACAGAGAGGTCCCCATTAAGTGCGCTGTGGGAACCCAGGCTGAAAGACGCGGTGAAGGGACTGGACAGGGTCAGGGGGCTCCTCAGGGCTGCGTGAGAGGAGACAAAGGCAGGTCTTCAGATGCCCTGGCCCCAGACCCTGCCCCCACGGCCTTGGGTACCAGCGCCTTGGCCTGTCATGCAGGGCCCCCATGCTCCAACCCAGCACTCAGCGTGCTCTGTCAGATCTCCGGACAGTTACGAATGTCGTTTCCTCAGGCTGATAGGCCTTCTCCTTTCCTTCTACAGTTTCCGAACCCCTACTCATCCCTCAAAATCTAGACCCAATGTCTAACGACGTCTCAGGAACAACCTTGTCCACCCTTGGCCTCCAACTTCTCCTATCCTGGGCCCTTCCTTCTATGCCAGCTGTGAGCACACAGGACTGGGATTTTGGGGATCTGGTGCTCCTCCCACCATCTGGGAGCTCCTTGAGGGCAAGTTCCAGAGCTGATTTCTTTCTGGAACCCCAAAGCCAGCACAGGGCCTGGCCATAAGACAGGAAAGAAGAGCACTGCCATCGCTATATTACTAATGGGGAATCTGAGGCTCAGAGGGGTTGGGTCCCTTGCCCAAGGTCACACAGCTGACAAGTGTCTAAGGCTAGCCTCAAATCCAAGCCTGACTTTAAATCTTGTCTTTCCAGTGCACTAGGCTGAAGCCCCTAAGTGACTTCCCCTCTCTGAGCCTCAATTTCCCCACCTGTCAAGCCAAGACATAGAAAACCAAGGTGCAGAGATGGCGTCCAACTCAGTCATGAAAAGGACCGAAGCAATGCTAGGGCTGGAATCCAAACCTCCTGCCTCGCCCACCCCTGCCACTTTCTAGAACTCCCCCAGAGAGGAGACCTGCTCCGGCAGGGACCAGTGGGTGCTCACCAATACTGTCTGTGGAAGGCGTTGGCTTGGCAGTGAGCTGGCGGAGGTGACTGACCGAGCTGGGCCCCGGGGTGGATGCATCCTGGGGAGGGGAGGAGTCGCAGGACTTGGAGGCAGGAGTGCTGGCAGGAAGATCGTTCTGGGGGGGAAAGGCAGTACTGAACACCACCAGGCACCTGATGCCTTGCAGGCCAAGGATCTGGTCAGAAATGGATGGGAGAAGCGAGTGGTAGCCCTGGTAGGCCGGGCTCGTGGAAGGTGGCTACACCGGCAGTGTACCTCTGCTTTCAGACACCTTCAGACGTGCACACACCAGAACGGGACCCACAGCTGACCCCCTGGGCACAGGGACACATGACTGTCTGCACACATCGGAATGCCAGGCGGGCACGTGGGTGTATGCACGGCACATATGCATGACAAAGGGAACCAACACGCACGTGTATGGTGAGGACTGTGCGTGCATATGATAAGGTGTGCAGTATAGATACACTGTCAGGAACGCAGGTGTAGACAGAATGGTGCACGGTGGGCCCAGGGAAGGGCATACCCTGCAGGGAGTGGGGGTACCCCAAAAGGAGATGACAAAGTTAGAGGCTGTTGGATCCCCTGGGGACAAGGAATGGGAAAC
>JAPYXV010001869.1:0-13686 GCA_028533065.1 Trachops cirrhosus | reverse complement strand
AGTTACCTACAAAGGACTTCCCATAACACTGTCAGCTGATTTCTCAAAAGAAACTTTGCAGGCTAGAAGGGGCTGGCAAGAAGTATTCAAAGTGATGAAAAGCAAGGTTCTACAACCTAGATTACTCTATCCAACAAAGCTGTCATTTAGAATGGAAGGGCAGATAAAGTGCTTCCCAGACAAGATAAAGCTAAAGGAGTTCACCATCACAAAGCCATTATTATATGAAATGTTAAAGGGACTTACTAAAAAAGAAGAAGTTCAAAACTATGAACATTAAAATGGCAATAAATTCACAACTATCAACAATTGAATCTAAAAGAACAAACTGAGCAAACAAGCAGAACAGAAACAGAATCATAGATATGGAGATCATTTGGATGGTTACCAGTTGGGAGGGGAAAGGGGAGAATGGGGGAAAAGGTGCAGGGATTAAGAAGTACAAATTGGTAGGTCCAGAATAGGCAGGGGAATTGTAAGAACAGTATAGTCAATGGAGTAGCTAAAGAACTTATATGCATGACCTGTGGACATGAACTAAGGGTGGGGACTGCCAGAGGGAATGGGGTACCAGGTGGAAAAGGGCAGAGGGGCACAAATTGGAATAACTGTAATAGCATAATCAATAAAATATATTTTTTAAAAAGAATAAAATCGTATCACTTACAACAACAGGGATGGAGCTAGAGGGTATTATGTTAAGTGAACTATACCAGAGAAAAACAAAAACCATATGATTTAACTTATATATAGAATCTAAAAACCAAAATGAATGAACAAACAAAGTCATAGATCAGATCAAACTGATGGTGGCTAGATGGGAGGGGTTAGCAGAATAGGAAAAAAAAGTTGACAGGGATTAAGTACAAAGTGGCAGTTAAAAAAAATAGTCACAGGATATAAAGTACAGCACAGGGAAAAGGGTTAATAATATTGTAATAACCATGTACGTTGCCAGATGGGTACTAGACATATCAGGGGGATCACTTCATATAGTACATAAATGTATAAGCACTGTGTTGCATAATTGGAACTAATATAATATTACATGTGAACGATAATTAAAAAATTAAAAATAATACTGCATTGTGTACTTGAAATTGGCTGAGTTGATATGTATTGTTTCTACCATGTACACACATGCATACAAAAAACTCATAACTGTGAGGTGATTAATATGTTAATTAGGAGCACGGGCCTGTGAATCAAATGGTCACCAGTTCGATTCCCAGTCAGGACACATGCCTGGGTTGCAGGCCAGGTCCCCAGTGGGGGGTATGTGAGAGCCAACTACACATTGATGTTTCTCTCTCTCTTTCCTTTCCTTTCCCTTTCTCTAAAAATAAAAATAAATAAATAAAATATTAAAAATATGTTAATTAGCTTAATTGTGATAGTCATTTTACAATGTTATATATGTCAAAACCTCATGCAGTATAGCTTAAATATATACAATTTTTATCTGTCAAGTATGCTTCAATTAAGTTGGAAAAAATAAAACAAAAAATGAAAGTAAAAAAAAAAAATCACCCTGGCTGGTGTGGCCAGCCTGCTACCAAAGGGTCACCGATTTGATTCTCAGTCATGGCACATGACTGGGTTGTGAGCTAGGTTCCTGGTTTGGGGCACCAGGGCATGCAAGAGGCAACCACACATTGATTTCTTTTCTTTGTATCCATTGATGTTTCTTTCCTTCTTTTTTCCCTCCCTTCCCCTCTCTCTAAAATAAATAAATCTTTAAAAAAAGAAAAAATCAATCTAATCACACATTAAATATTGTACTTTTTATTAAGTTTATTGGGGTGACATTGGTTAATAAGATTACATTTTAGGTTTCAAGTGTATATTTCTATGATAAATGATTTGTATATTGTATTGTGTGCCACCACCCAAAACTTCTAACTTTTGGAAGTAAAGCATTTTCATAATTCCTGCTCAACTGTGATAGTGCTAAACTAATGAACCTGAGTGAGTTTACTGTAAAGTGAAAAATATAATCATTCTTCAAGCTGTCCTGACTTTATGGACCCACAATTCCACTTGTGCAGAAATCACCCAGAAATTTCACATCAGAAGGACTGAATTTTCCATCTTTCAACTAGATTTACTGAGTGTCAGCCGAAGCCTAGCTGTCATGACTTCCCAGTTCTGTTTGAATTAAAATCATACTGTTCAAAAGGTAAAATTCCCCTGAGAGCAAACTACAGGGGAAATCCTGGCACAAAACCTGTTCTCCATAGACACTGCTGCTGGGGTAGATTTTCTAGGAGATCTCTGAAGACACTAAACTAACTTTCTGGTGAAAAACAAGAGGAATCAGAAGGAGTCATGCAGTCTTCTACCTTGGCCAAAGAAGGAAGCTTAAGAGTTGGAAACATTTCTTGGGAGAGAAAGGTAGTATTTTAGCAGTGAGTAATACACTTTTTTTAAAAAAGTAAGTCAGCTCAAATGAGTTTTCCTGCCCTAACTTGGACACGTGTTCTGGTGCTGTACTCTCTGAGCACACCTTACTCTGTGGGTGAACAACAAACCTTTCCCTTGGGGTGGGGTGAAATCAGGCTAGCATTTATCCTAGGTAATTGGGCACTGTTCCCTCTCACTCTCACCTGCTCAGCCAGGGCCATTAGCTCAGTATGCCAGCCTCTGTTGAAATAAGCCCCAGTTAATAAATCAATGTGACAATAAAAGAATTGTGTTTTCTAGGGGAAACAGCCATGACATGCAGGAGTACTTTTCAATTTTGGGACAGCATTCTTCTTAATGATGCCTTCTAAGTGCAATCTTGTCATTCACAAAATGAGAAGAAGCCTGATGCTAGGCCTGTTTCTTTTCTCTGTATCCATTGAGAATAAGGTGCTAGAAATGTGTTAATCAGAAAAAAAGAGAAAGAAACAAGAAAAGAAATGCCATAGCAATGTCATTAACAGAGTTACGATCCGGGCTTTGAGTGTTTACTACTCTCAGTCATCATCACATCACATTTAGGAAGATACCGAAATGCATTCTTCTTCCCAATCCCTCCATTTCCAACCTGTTATCACCTCTAGTTATATATGGCCTGAGGACCTCAGAAGTATCAATGATTCATCCTCTCCTGTCTTCTTCCTTTAGAATATCATTTATGTCATCCTTTTCCTCTCTCTACCCTGCCAACAACCTGGACCAGGTCCTCAATCATTCACACCGAGTCTCTGGCCATTTTCTTCTGGCTGGCTTCTCTGCCTCCTGATTGTACACCTCAGCTCAATTCATCCTCTTTGAATGCCAATTTCATCATGGTATTTCTTAATCTGAGCTCCTTTAATAGTTTCTGTTTCCTAAAAGTCCATTGCCTGGCTTTTAATCCTCTCCACATTATGGCCTCATCTCAATTTTGCATCTTGTACTGTTCTCTAATACATCTCTCCTATTTATGTAGACTCTCTATCATTTCATTCATCAAGAACTTATGAAGTACCCATTGATAACTGCATATCCGAACACAGCATCTGCCATATATTAGAGAAGTTCGATCTATTTGTTATGTAAATTAATTTGAATCAAAGAAGTTTTCCCTTTCTCATTCCTTCCTACATGAAATAGCCTTTACCATCTATCCAAACCCAGTGATCCTTCCAGGTTCAAGTCAGGCTCAGGCTCTCCTAGGAAGCCTACTCCTACCACTCTGATCACCTGGCTTCATTTTTCTCTGAGTTCTTTTTTTTTAACTTTTTTTTATTGTTGTTCAAGTATAGTTGTCACCATTTCATCCCACCACTCCACCCCACCACAGCCATCCCTACCTCCCACTCTCAATCCCACCTTCCCTTTGGTTTTGTCCTTGTGTCCTTTATAAATGTTCCTGAAAACCCTTCCACCTTTCCCCCCCATTATCCCCTCCCACATTTCCTCTGGTTACTGTCAGTTCATTTTTAATTTCAGTGTCTCTGGTTATATTTTGCTTGCTTGTTTGTTTTGTTGATGAGTTCTTTATGGTGTATGTTGTCTTTACTGCACCACAAAGTTTTTTTAATTAGACACCAATTTCTCTTTTAATTTTTTTATTATTTGCTTACACAGTCCAATATTTCAAACAGAGCTCAAGCTTTGTGGAAAAAAAAATTACCTGCCTTGTGCTGTTCTGCATCTCTTACATAAACCCACAATTAGTCAGGGCTATTAAATGTTATTGGATAGTTTAGCGTGTCTACCCAGGTACAACCTCTTTAATAGAATATTCCTTGCTTCCTAGTTTTGGCTTTACACACCTTGAATATTCTCCTGGGACATAGATCGTTTGACCTGGCAAACACCTGAATCCAAGTTTGGCCATCCATACTTCAGCAAAAAACATAACCTGTACTTTTAAGCTTGGTTCACATATATTGATAAACTGAATTAGTTGGAAGCGGAAAAGAAAGGCAATTTTGTTGCACATCCAATTACTGAGTCACATTAATGGTGGGCCTTCTGGTAAAGACCCTTGCCCTGTTCTCAGCTTTCCAGCCTCAGCTTCCAGGATGCCCAGCCATACCGCAGGTCCTACCCTTCATTCTTCAAGTTTCACTGCATTCTGACAACACTCTTTCCCTTCTTAGCTTGGTAACTCTCCTAAAAATGAAAGAGCCTTGATTAGTCTTTTCTGAGAGAACATGCTCCTTTAGAAAGTGATCAAGATTCTGTTCCCTTGCCTGGCCCTCTGCCAGGTCCTTTGTTCTTTGTTCCTCACCTCAGTCACTCTCAACACTTTTCTCATGCTTTTCTTTTGTATGCAAAGCAGCAATAAATTATACACATTGTGTGAGTCATGAAACTGAATAAACCCGAAGTATTAATTTGTGCCAGAGGCATCAAAATATTTGTCACAACAGCCAAACATAATGTTTTCCAAAAACCTCACATAGAAAAATTTGAGCCAGAATTGAGTATGCATTTTTTTCTACAACTACTAAAATAGGACAAAACTAAAATACCAAAATCTTGTATAAACCAAGATATAAGTGCTCAATAATATCTCATTTGTTTGATCCTCTGACATTAATGGTCTTTTTCTGGTTTTAAAATGCTCTGTTTGACAGTAATAGCAATCTGTGGACAGTGATTTGTAGATTACCAGGTATCTGCACATTCATGTTAGGAGTTGTTGAGAACATGAACTCAAAAGCTATGTTCCCTGATCTGTTGCTATAGCTGTGTGAGCTTGGGCAAGACTTTACCTTTTCTGTTTTTCAGTTTCTCCATTTGTGAGGTGGGTATAAATTAGCCCCTATCTCATAAGGTCAATGAGAGAAGAAATGTCAATAATGTGTAAAGTGTTTAAAATAGTGCTTATGCATGATAAGCAATTAATTAGTATTAACAATACAAGGAAAAAGAGGAGGAGTTGTTCTATTTGTTCCTCACAGTCACCCTGTGAAATAGGCTGGGCAAGGTTACCTACAGATACTTTATTTTTGAGGGGATCAAGACCCAGAGAGAATACCTTGTTAATAGTAGTTGTAAAATACAGATCAAAATTCAGGCATTTAAAATTTCATGTCCAAAATATTTGATGATTAGTAGACATTCCAACCCCCAGTTTGGACATTTAATCATAGATCAGTCAGCATTCCTTTGCTAGGAATTTGGAGTCCAGAAGAAGCATAAGAGTAAAAACAAAAAATTGAGAAAGAAAGAGTGAGAAACCCACTGTGGCTAGAACTCAAGCATGGAAACTTGGAAATTATGGGTAGTGATGTTTCTCCAGCATCACCATGTTCCATACCATGGCTTTGTGGATTGCCAATGTGTTTATCTGGCTTTTACATTGCTTCCAGAGCAAATGATTGTAGGCATAGAACAGCATTGTGAAATGGGGCTGATCTGCCATATCTGCATAACTAGTACTCATTTTAGGTAGAGAATATGTTCTTTTTCCTCATAATCACCACTTAGAGAATAGTGTCTAATGTCATTAACCTAGAGTTCAAAGTCCTTCATAATCTGGTGTCTCCATGGCATTCAGTTTTCAATTCCCAGTTCATACCTGACATCACTTACACTCTACCTTCTCTAGATTGATTATTCACTTTCCTTAAATCTACGTAGTCCTTTAGTATATTGATAACTTACTTGTTCCCTTTGTAATCTTTCCTGCCTATCAAAACCCTACTCATTCCACAAGCTTAGGACTTTGTCTTCCAAGAAGCTTTTCAGAATGTTTCAGGCAGACTTATGATCCTTCCTATGTGCACTCCCATCATAAACCCCATTGTGCCCTCTCTTAATTCTATTGATGCAGTGCTCACTTACATACACTTCTCTCCACCACTGAGCTATACTGTAAGCTTAATAAGACAGCTAAGCCATCCTTTCCTCCAGAAAGCCTTCCCCAAACCCCTTTTAGGTTCTCTCCCTTCATCTACCCTATGCATAGTTATAGCACAGACTTTTTTAAATGCATTTTGGACAACATCTGTTACCATATTTATTTCTCTAACTAAATTATAAGCTTTTTAAAGGCAGGAACTATATTTTCACATTTGTAAACCTACACTTAGTTCAATGCCTGGTACACAGTTACCTCTCTGTATTTGCTGATTGAACTGAATTTGAGGAGGGAGACCTTCTTTAGGTCAGCTTTGCTACTTTCTAAAGTGAAAATTGACATTTTCTAGATGTAAAACCTGGCACAGCTGAAACTATCTTGCCATTTATCCAAGGATAAAATTCTCAGAGAACCAACCATAACTCTGGATATTTTGTTAGTTAAAATCATGCATTCCTTTACTGTATAAGCCATGTGCAGTTGATACTTTCCAGCATTTGCATCTGGCTGTATTCTGATAAAGGGATAGAGAGCAATAGCAGGGGAATGGGGATATTATATGGAAAGATGTTCATAGATATCATTGGTTTGATCTGTGCCCCACACCCACTCCTTGAGCTCTGACTGGCTGGGGAATGGGATTACAGTAATTTCAATTATTACCTCAAGACTAAGGATAGCATGGAGTTAAAGATCAGATCAGCAAGAACGCTGGTTGGGAGAGGTAAAGAGGGGGAGGCTGAGACCTAAGATGACATCCTTCATATGCCAGATTCAGTAATATCTAAAGTGACAATCTTTTAGGTGGAATATATGAAGAGAAAAAACAGTCCCTAGCATATCCTGTTCTTTTTCTGGCTTTTGCTTGCTCACTGGTAGGCTGCGGAACTTAAGGACATAGGGAGACATCTCTCGCGTGATATGAACTGACATGTTCTGAAAGAACTGAGAGATCTGATTTTTAATTACCCCTAAGATAAAGAAAGAAAGCTGCAAAGAGGTAAGCATTGGGCCATTTAAACTGTTATTTTCTACTGACTAAGAGGAGATAGTCTTGTGTATGTGTCATCTTCAGGTCAAATGCTAGTTCTCTGGACAGAGACCATAATGCAGACATGTTGAAAAAATGTGTCATTTGAAGTGAAAGTGCTTTCCCATGAGCCATCAGTATGTCATGAGGAAACAGTACCTGTGTCCTTTCTATGGGTATGGGTCTCATTCTATTATTTAAGGGAAATAGGCAGTTGGAAAACTGACCCTGAATATGCTGTGGGGAGAAACCATTTTATTGATCTATTCTTTATTTTGAGTCATGCGAAGATTCTTCTTGCATGATTAATTCTCAACACAACCCTATGAGGAAGGCACCATTATTATGTCCCTTTTGCAGTTGGTGTAACTGAATATTAGAGAGGTGAAGTAACTGGCTCAAGATTCCAATGTAACTTGTCTAGCACGTGGAATGCTATGAAGTGGAAGAGCATGGATTTAAATGTAGGTTTGCCTGACTCCAAAACATGTCACTCATGGAGGTCCACCAAGTATCCTCCACCTTTGACTTCTACCATCTGCTTACATTTAATATCTAGACATATGTAGAGATGCCACATAATTATCACCTAAATTGGGATACTTTTGTGAGTGAAATTGAATGCTCTCAAAAATTACACTGGTACAACAGGCATAAATTGGGACAGTCCCAAAGAAAAACAAGGTTGTGTCATCCTAGTTGTATGTCTACTCAGAAAGAATGTAGACCAAGGAATGAAACTCTTGAAAATCTAACCCATTTTTAAAAGCTCAGTTTCTTTATCTCCAAGGTGATAATAATAAAATCCTTAAATGAGATATCTGTAGATCACCAAGCATCACCATTAACTCATTGTAAACCAGTGCTCAGAGTATAAACCCTTTTTCTACTGTCCCTCCTTTCCTATCTTATTTTTTCCACCTTGTGTTTGTATGAGGATCCACATCCCCATTTAAATTCCCCCAGGATGCAAGTTACGAATCCTAAAATCAGATTTCCCACTCCCAGCATAGATAGAAAACCTCATTGTCACTCAACATATACAAGGTCTGTCCAGAAGGTATCCAGCCATGTAATATAAAAAATAGGGACATTTATTGAAGAAGATACAGGATACAAGAAACACTGTACATAGGACAATGATGTTTCAGTCCCCCTTCAAAGTGGGCACCTTGGGACCTCACACAGTTCTAATCGCCATCAGCTGCCCGGTATTTTCCTGAATCTCAATGAAGGTCTGAAATCTCTTCCCTTTCAAAAGTGATTTGGGAAGAAAAGCCAGAAGTCACAGGGCACCAAATCTAAGCTGTAGGTAGGCTGAGTCACCTGGGTGATTTGATGTTTTGCCAAAAAACTGCATGAGATGTGATGCATGAGCGGGCACGCTGTCATGATGAAGCTGCCAATTCCAGTCCACTTCCCTTGGCTGCCAGGTCATATCGATGTCATACGAATGGTTCTCATTATAGTAAAAAATGTCTGGCTGGACTTTTTCTGGACAGACCTCATACTTGATGATTTGACTACTGAGAAAATCACTGAAATGTAGATTTTGACAAGAACCATCTTTTATTTTTTGAAAAATAAATTACATCTAGCCTTTAATATAAGCAAATAGATTTTCTATACATTCCTGGGCATTCATATGTGGGTACTTCTCTACCTTTTTATATCATTAATGTCATGTTTAATGGTATTGCATCAATTTCCCCACAGTGCCCAGGTCGGTTAAAAAAATAAAAGGAGAAAAATATGCAGTGGTCTTTAAATGATCAAAAGCATTCTTTTATGCATCAGAATTACCTGGGTTCTGGAGCAAATACAGACTCCTTGAGCTCCATTACATCCTTAAAAATTCTAGTTCCACAGGTAGAGCAGGTAGTGTGCACAAGGTTTCTTTTCTTTTCTTTCCTCTTTCCTTTTCCTTTTCTTTTTTAAGCCCGCTAGTTGAGTCTTACAAGCATAAAGGGTTGCTAGTCCCTTTTCTGGAGCCTCCTTATGGCTCTTCTAAACCAGCAACCCCAGTAGTCCATTCCAAAAGAATTATGAACTAGGCACCTAATATATGGTTGGCACTAGTTACAAAGGATACAGCTGTGAGTAAAATAGATCCTGATTTTTCAATTAAAGACAGCATGTTGATTAAAGCTTAAATTTTCATACAGTTTCAATCCTGGGAAAGTTACTAACTCTAGAAAAGAAACTTGTAATTAAAAAGGGATGTTTTTGGGTGGAATCTGGGGAGGGAGGTGGGGATGGCTAGGATGTGGGGGGGAGTAGTGGGGGTAAATGCAGGCAACTGTACTTGAACAACGATAAAATAATTTTTTTAAAAAGAAAAAAATTGCTTTGGGAAATGGAGAAAAATTACAATTGTTACATAATAAATATTTACTTTTCCACATCTGTGGAATTTGGCATTGTTTGTTGAATCTGACCTTAATTAAGAATGCTGACATAAAAACTAAGAAGAGAGTAACTCGTTCTAGAAAATGGAAATAATTTAGCAGTAGAAAAGTAAGTCTTCAATACTATGAAACTACATTTCAATCTATAGTTAGAGCTGTGACTTAATATGAATTTGTAATATGAATAACCTGGTGCTGTACAAATACCAATTTGTTATCACCAATATATAGATATGAAACATTATTTTTAAAAAATAAAAAAATAGAAAGGATGTTTTTCACAGATTTTCACAATGAATACATGAATGACTGAGACTCCCCTCCTAGCCATCATACTAGAACAGAAATTTTCAACCAGTGTGCCACAAGAATTTTTAAACATATAATATCTGACTATTTTATCAGGGGTACAGACCCTTTTTCCCTTAGATTGTCAAAAAAATGACCACAGCCAACAAAACAATAGCCATCCAGTGTGAATGAACCAAAATTATATGTATTTTTTTGGTCAGGTAGGCAAATATATATATATATATTAGTATGCTACAGAATTTTAGTATTAGTTTACATGTGCCATGAGATAAAAAAAGTTGAAAATCACTGTATTAGAACATTCACATTCTAGAGGATTTTAAAGATTTCCAGGTAGTGTCCTTGGCAAATTCATGCAGCTTCTGATAAATCTAGCATTAGCAAATAATTTCTAGAGTTCTAGGGAGCCTGTTGTGAATTTGGTTAAATAAATAGTGTCAGTGAAAGTAAATATTCATAATTTTCAAAGTGGCTTTTTTTTCAAGAAAGAGTCAAAGGTCATGCTTAATAAAATATTTGAAAAAAATGAAAACATTTGCATATAAGTTTTGATCTGGATTCTTGGTAAATACTCATTGCTGAAATTGTTTTTAGACAAGCTGTTATTTTATCTCCCCACCATCAGTGTATTAAGATGCTGGTTTAGTTACCTTTTGCCTAACACTGTTATTTAAATGTTTGTTGATGTGTTTGAAACGATTTATCCTTGTAATGTGCAATTCTTTCCTCATACAATTGAACTTTTCCTATTGTTATTTGTAGTTTTTAGTTTTTAAAAGCTAATCAAATCCATTGCTCTTTCCCTTTGTAGTCTTTTCCTCAATTCTTTGCTTTAAAAAAAAAAACTTTTTCATCCTGAGCTTAAATAATCATTTTTCTTCTTTTTTTTAAGGCTTCACTTTGTGTGCTTTGCTTTTGTTTCATACTCAACACTTCAACTGTACTTAAATACTCAGTGATGTATAGTGTTTTCAGAATTTTCTAGTTTCAGTTTTTAACTTGCTGTTTGTATATGTGTGTTTTCTTCTTTATTTAACCTTGTAATATGAAGTTGCTGCTTTGTAGAAGAAGCCAGTCTCTCCTTTTTTTTTTTCCCCATCTCTTTCCTCTAGCAGGAGAGCTATCTACGTTTCTGTTCTCTTTCATCCTTTTTCTAATGGGTCCTAAGGCTCCAATACAACTTCCACAATGTGTGAGTAACTTTGAAAGGGAGGCAGAGGACCAGAAAAAGTTTGACTTGTTGAACCTCATGTAAGAGTGTTTATCAAAGATGAAGAGGTCATTTTTTCCAAGTCAGGTGCTACCTGACTTGGAGAAAAGACTTCAGCCAGTCTTTAGGTAGGTTGGCAAGTGTTCTTTGCTAGACTGTAGGTAAGGGTCTTTAGTTTTGGTTCATAGAAATGAAAAGAAGAGATAATTTAATTAAATCACCTAATTTTTGGATATAGGGAAGCCTGCCCTTAAAGAATAAATAATATATGTTACAATACCAAGCACAATGCCTATAGCAAACAAAAAAGTAAAATATCTTTTTTTGAGGTCATATAGCATATAACATTGGCCTTAGAATCCTATTACCAGGTAAAGAATTTGTGCTCATTACTCACTATCTTTGTGATCTCAGGAAAATTACTTAATCTCTCTGTACCTGGTTTCCTTAATCTAAAATGAGAATCTAGTTCTGTAGCACTTTGGATTATGTTTGGCAACATAAAAAGAAAACCCAAGATTTCAATGGTTTATTCATCTTGTATGGAAAAGAAATACAGAGGGAAACCATCCAGGGAGTACACGTTGCCTTCCAGTCTGCTCAGGGACCCAGGCTATTACTCCTCTGCATTCTTAGCAAGTGGGTTACATCCTTAGAGTCACCCTAGACTCCAAGACAGCTGTGAGAACTCCAACTCTTTTGTATACATTTTATGCATCAAGAAGCTAAAATAAAATTGGGATTCTTTAAGGCCAATGAAAGAATCACTAATGTGTAGGAATCTAATAGCATCTGCCACATAATAACCCTTTTGCAGGATTGGTGGGATAATTAAACAGAATGATGGACATAAGATGTCAGGGATGATGCTGGGGACACAGCAATACAGTATGTAAGTGGTATTTGATCGATATTACAAACAAATCAGTCACAGAGTCAAGACTTGTGTCCAGGTCTCCAAATCTTCCTTGTTTTTCATTTCTTATGTATTAATGATATGTTAATGAGTAAAAGGTAAGTGGAGTGTTCAGGGATTTCCACGAGCTACTAATGTATGAGCTTTTAATGGGATGAACCTCTGCTTGGTCCTTTTTCACAAGGCCTGAAGGTTTACAAATTCAGAAACCTGATTTTGTTGATATAATGGTTACATCTCTTAGAAAAGACTCACAGCAAAGCCCACACAACACAGACTAATGTATAGTTACTAGGATGTCAACTTATTAATTAACACTGAGACATATATCTTTGGCTCACATATTCATTCCCTGAGGGTGACCTAAACCTAAAAACAAATTTTATTTGGAAGTTATTGGTGAATATAATGACAGGACAAAGAAAATAAAATGACCTTAAACTGGAAAAGCACACCCTCTAGCTAGGTCATCTTCTCTCTTGTGCCATGCTGGTGGTCAGACTGATTTTTCCTCTCATCTACAGTCACCACCATCTGTTAAAAATGTATTAAAATAGCCTCTAAGCCAATTATTCCTAAACTTTGCTGAGCATTCGATGCTGAATGTTATTACACGTAGGTCCTGGCCCACATGTACATAAACTGAAGTTCTAGGGCTTTCCAGAGAAGCCCAGGGATCCTTATACAGTGGTATCTCAGTACTCGTCATTAATTCATTGTAGAACTTGTGATTAATGCTGAAACTGACCAGTCAAAACAAGCGATGAGTGATGAAGCATTTTCTCTTGTTAGGTGGTATCATGATGCATACAAGTTCTAGCAAGTGTGACAAGTTCTGAGCCAAGTGCTGAGTGCTGAAACACTTTTCTTGTCAAAATGATTTCATCTATAACAGCAATCTAATGAACAACATAAACTAATGAACAAAATAGAACTACAGGCAAGGACACATGTATCAGACTGAAAGTGACCAGAGAGAAGGGGGGAGGCGGGTAACAGGGGAAAGAAGGAAAAGGGACTGGACAAAGAACATGTGTGAATGACCCATGGATATGGACAACAGTGTGGGGATTGACTGTGGGAGCAGGGGGTTAGATGGGTAGAGGAGAACAAAGGGGGAAAAACTGAGGCAACTATTATAAAATAATAATAAAAATGATAAAAGAAATAAAACCAAGAGCATTCAAAAATGTATCATTAAAAAATGAGACAGAGTACAGGGTTTGATGAGTTCTGAAGCCAACGAGTACAGAGGTATGACTGTATTTAAAATTCTCCCCAGATGATTCTGCTAAACAGCTCTCCCTGCCTACTTTTGGGAATAACTGTTAGTCTACAACTAATTCTCCCCTCCTCTCCTCTCCTCTCTCCTCTCCTTTCCTCCCCTCTCCTGCCCTCCTCTGCCCTCCCCTTCCCTGCCTTTCCCTCCCATCTCTCTATTTCTTTCTTTCTTTTTCTTTCTTTCTTTCTTTCTTTCTTTCTTTCTTTCTTTCTTTCTTTCTTTCTTTCTTTCTTTCTCTCTCT
>JAPYXV010001868.1:0-13687 GCA_028533065.1 Trachops cirrhosus | reverse complement strand
TTTTTTTTTTTAAAGATTTTATTTATTTATTTTTAGAGAGGGGAAGGGAGGGAGAAGGAGAGAGAGAGAAACATTAATGTGTGGTTGCCTCTCATGTGGTCCCCACTGGGGACCTGGCCTGCAACCCAGGCATGTGCCCTGACTGGGAATCGAACCTGCAATGCTTTGGTTTGCAGCCCGCGCTCAATCCACTGAGCTATGCCAGCCAGGGCTAAGAGCCGGATTTATGTCACTGATGACTTTCACTTATTTATCTAGAACAGCATGCACTGCAGGAAAATAGGGTTTCATGACCAGTTGCCCTCAATCCTGCAGATTCTCCCACCTCATCAGCTTTCTCTATTTTCCCCTTCTCATTTCTAAAATCCTAGAAGACAGAGGTCAAGAGTTTGTATTCTTTCTTTCTCTCACCATTTGCCACCTTTATCCGAGTCTCCTATTCTGGTTTTTGCATTAAAGTATCCTAATCATTCTGACATTTCCTAGATAACTGATTCTTGGTTACCTCAAACCTAGGACTCCCCCCACCTCCCCCACACTTTAAGGAACCACATGTATAAGGTTCTTTTTTTTTTTTTTTAACAGGGCTTAAACTATTTATTACCTAACTTTTAACAAAAAGATTGTTAACCCTGGACTAAAGCTAAATTTAGGATTGGCCCGGGAATGTTTCTTGCTTTCTTTCTTTTTTTAAAAAAGATTTTATTTATTTAATTTTTAGAGAGGGGAAGGAGGGCCGGAGAAAGAGAGGTAGAGAAACGTGAATGTGTGGTTTGCCTTTCCTGTGCCCCCCACTGGGGACCTGGTCTGCAACCCAGGCATGTGCCCTGACTGGGAATTGAACCTGTGACCCTTTGGTTTGCAGGCCAGCATCAGTCCACTGAGCCACACCAGCCAGGACTGCTCTCTCTTTTTTAAAAAATTTAATCTTTATTCTATATTATTTCCATTAGTGTTTTGCCCCTTTGTACCCCCTTCCCCCAGCAATCACTATACTGTTGTCCAAATCCATGAGTCCTTTTTGCTTTTTGCTCAATCCCTCTGCCCCCTAACCTCCCCACCCACTATATGTCATCTATACTCCATTTATGAGTCTGTCTCTGTTTTGCTTGTTAGTTCAGTTTGTTCATTGGATTCCACACATGAGTGAAATCATATGGTATTTGTCTTTCTCTGACCAGCTTATTTCACTTAGCATAATGTTCTCCAGGTCCATCCATACTGTTGCGAAGGGTAAAATTTTCTTTTTTTATGGCCGAGTAGGTTCATTTTTATATCAAAAGATACAGGGGAGACCTGGCCAGGTGGCTGAATTGTTTGGAGTATTGTCTCATGCACCAGCAGGGTGCGTGTTTGTTTCCTAGTTAGGGCACATACCTAGGTTGCAGGTTTATGCCCCAGCCAGAGCACATGTGAGAGACAGCCGATCAATGTTTCTCTGTCACACTGATGTTTCTCTTTCTCCCCACCCTTCCTTTCTCTCTAAAATCAATAAATTATATCCATGGGAGAGGATTAAAAAAAAGATACACGGAATGCTATGTGTAGGGGGCCTCTGCCCGCAGAGCTCCCCTGGGCCACCACAGATGAGAATAATTCTACCAAGACATGATCTGCTTGGGGAGGAAAGGTGACCAATCTCTCAGAGGGCCTTAAGCCTGTTTCTCAATGGGCTTTTATTGGGTTTAGTTTGCATAGGAATACAGGGCATAAGGCTCATCAATCATTGTCAGACTGTAATGATCAAGGAATAGATATTCAAATAACTATAAGGGCTTATTCTGAGTCAGGGTCAGATAGATAGAGTGATGTCAAAGGACCATAAAACTTTGGGAAACAAACTCATTTTATGCTTTCACCCTTATCATTTAAATTGAGGGTATTCTTAGTAAAACAGGTTTCACAGGATTTTATGCATTCTTTCTTAGGCCTGATTGGTACCCCCCACTGCTGCCCTTTCTGGCACAGGGCTACACCACCCTCTGGCATTATTTCAGGCCTGACTCAGGGAGATGCAGGCAGCCAAGAGATTAGGAGACTTTTTACAGATAGAATGAGGACTCAGGCTATGACAAAGCCGAGGGGTGAAGGTCCATCACCCCTTTTCTATAGTCCCCTAAGTCCTTCCCTGATGGCCCCTTTATGACCATGCCTGCCTTAGGTTGTCCCTCCCTTGAGGAATCTTACCCATCATTGGCTAACCAGTCATCTGCCTGGGGCCAAGCAGAGTGAAGTAAAGGGGGCAGAGGTGGCACTCCTGCCAGGAATATAAGCTTTGTCTCCTTAGTAGTGGCTTATGGTCCCAAAGTCTTTTTACTCAGCCTTAGCCATGGGGGGTTACAGCTTCTGGAACAAGGTAGAACAGTTTCTAACAGCTATGAAAAACAAAATCTTTCAGTTTCTGCCCAGAGGGAACTAGTATTGCTATTTACTGTGGATTTCTCTAGAAAGAGTTTATACATTCACAAACATAAACTCATATATATACTTACCTTCCTAACAAATGGTAGTATGCTTTGTACAGTGTTATATGCCTTGCTTTTTTTCCACTTAACAATATATATGATATCCATTACATGTAGGGAACTAGTTTCCATTAATGGACATTTTGAAAATTGAGGTGAAATTTGTTCATATAAAATCAACCACTTAAAAAAGTATAATTCAGTGACATTTAGTACATATACAGTACTGTGGAACCATTATTTCTGTATAATTTCAAAACATTTTCATCACCCCTAAAGGAGACCCCATACCCAGTAAGCATTCACTCGCCATCCTCCCCTTCCCTCAGCTCCTGGCAGTCACTAATCTACTTTCTGTCTCTATGGATTTATCTTTTCTGAATATTTGATATAAATGGAATCATATAATATGTGACCTTTTCTGACTGGCTTCTTCAATTAGCATGATGTTTTTAAGGTTCATCCAAGTTGTAGAATATATTATTCCTTTATATGGTTGAATATTCCATTGTATGGATATACCACATTTTGCTTTTTCATTTAGAGTTGATGGGCATTTGTGGTTTTTCCAACTTTTGGTTATTGTGAGTAGTGTTGCTATGAACAGTTGTGTGTAAGCATTTGTTTGAATACTTGTTTTTGATTCTTTGGGGTATGTATATACCTAGGATTGGAATTACTGTCAATGTATGTTTAAATTGCTTTCAGTATTTGCTGTTACAGTGCTGAAGTTGATATCACTTTAACATATATAATTTTATATGTGTATACATATTGGATGAACAGCTAGTAGTGGGATTACTGGGTCAAAGCATTGTGCATTTAACAATGCATTTAACGTTTTGGAAGATATGACAAAATTGTTAAATGCCTCTAAAGAGGGCACTATTTTCACCCCACTAGCAAAGTGTGAGGGTGCTTTCTTCTCCCTTGGATTTTGACATAGCCAGCTTTCCTAGAAATCATATCACAGAAAGCACAGTGAAAACAGCGATAGTTGATGAGAGTTCCTGTGCCGTGATTCACTCAGAAACTCCTTTCTGGAGATTCTGCCATCCTGGTCTTCTTATTCCCTGACTTCCTATTTTGGCTCTTGGTAACTGGGCACTTCTTTTTGTTTGGTATCCTATTCAAACTTTTTTCTCAGGTTTATCATCTTGTTTTTCTGCTTATGTTTTAATTGTGGGCAATTCCTTTCAGCTCATTTTCAGTAGTAATGTAATACCATGGAAACAGAGAAAGAATTGTTGAGGTGTTAGAGGAAGAAACAAATGGTTAAGAATGTAGTTTGCTTAGGAAGGCTTTCCAGAAGACATGAGATCAGAGATGACTTTTGAAGTGCTAATTTGGAATGTACTTATAGAAAATAAAGACATTCATAGTAGAATAAATGAAAGTATGAAGGGAGGATTAAAAAGATAACTCCTCCACTCCCTCACTCCAAGCTAAGGAAGCTAATACTGGCTGGAATATTCTCCTTTCTTGGTATCGGTAGTGAAGGAGTAGTCAATCCACCGCTTTTGCTTCTGCTACTCCAGCACAAGGACTCTTAGATACAGGAAAACTCTGAGTGTACAGGGAGTCTTATTTTAGTAGTAGGGCAGTCAACACATCTAGGACATCTGTCAGTAAGAGTGGGTGATGAGTTTTACACTGTACATGTGCTATCAGTGGAAGCAGTTGATATTGATGCTGATTCTAGGTGCTGGCAAACTAACAAAAATAGTAAGAAACTGTAACAATATGGTTTGGCTGATAAAAATAAACATGTTTAATTGTAGTCTCTGACTCACTTATTTATTTATTTCTATCCTGCCTTCTTCCAGAAAGAATTTGAGGTGGCTAATTGCAGTCATTACATCAACTTATTATCATTTCTGTTTCAATTACTGTGCTGCACAATTATGCATGTTAAAAATGTCAGATTAATGTATGAGAATTTCATTTGATTAAACACTTAGGTGCTTATCCTGGGCACAGTGATACACACACATATCACTGATATATGTATATGTATATGTCTATATATATTTATATATATCAGTGTATTATTCCCATAAAAGCATGGCTTCCTATGATCCATTGGTACAAAGTGGTAAGAAATGAATTGATTGATAAAACATAATTGATAGAATTATACATAGAATTGATAGAATTGTTCATTACACAAACAATTATTGAATACTTCTTCCTCAAACCAAGAGCTAAGCTAGGCACTGGGAGTATAAAGATGAAAGTCCTTGACCTTAGTGAGCTCAAGTCCAGAGAGGAGGGAACATGTAACTAGTACCATTCGATAAGTGAATGAATGGTAGAGGAGTATAGAAGAAGAAAACTTAATCCAACTTTGGAATGGTTAGAAAAGGCATCCCAGAGAAAATGATATCTGAATTGGAAAAAAAACCCCTTTTAATCGACTAAAGTCTAAAGGGTTAAAGTCTAATAGGTTTACATTATGGTACATTCTTTTGTTGTGCATTCTATCAGTTTTGACATCTATAATGATACCTATTCACCCTAATAGTAGCATACAGAATAGTTTTGCTGCTCTAAAATTCCCTTGTGTTCTCCCTATTTATTTCTTTCTACCCACAAACCTGTGCCATAAATTGAGTTCTGAAGCATGAATAGGAGTCAGTTAGGTAAAGAAGGAGAAAAGAGTTTATGGTACTAGGACACTAAGATGAAAAATTGTGACTGAAGCATGGTGAAAATTCTAGATGGCTTAAGGAAATGAAGTAAGGGTGGGGAAGGGTTAGAGATGAGGCCAGAGAGACACATAGCAAGCTATTTGTGTTTTATTTTGAAGACAGTGTGGAGCCTTTGAAGATTGTATGCAGGTGAGTGAGCAGTCAGATGATGGTGGTTGTAGTGACATGAGCAGTTTGTTTGATGCACCTAAAAAATCTCCTGTAGGATATAACACAGATATATAGACAACCTCACAAAAGAAATGTTTAGTTTAATGAATTAATGAGATATGCACCCCAGAAAGCCCTCCACATGCCTCTTCCCAATCACAATCTTCTCATCCCTGAAAGTAATTACTATCCTGACGTTTATGATAATGCAGTTGCTTTTTCTTCCTTGCTTTTAGTGTGAATCACTAAACATTAGGGTTTATTTTTGCTTGTTTTCTCTTTTTGATATATATTATAATTTTTTATTCTATGGGTTCCTCCTCTATCTTAATTTTTTTCCTTGCAGTTTTTTATTGTAATAATCAAGCCATTTGACTACTTGATTTTGTTTGTCTTATAGAGTTTCCCATATTCTGAATTGCTCAATACATTTCCATGGTATAGTTTAGTTTAACACACTTTTCTGTCCTCTGTATTTCCTGTAAATTGGTGGTTAGGCCTATAAGATTGATCAGATTCAAATTTGATATATTCCATAGTTGGAGTGTCTTATAATTTGTTTATATTTTATTTATTCATTTTATTTTACTTTTAGAGAGAGGGGAAGGGAGGGAGAAAGAGAGGGAGAGAAACATCAATGTGTGAGAGATACATTGATTGGTTGCCTCTCACATGCCCCCACCTGAGGACCTGGCCTGCAACCCAAGCATGTGCCCTGACTGGGAATAGAACCAGCAACCTTTCAGTTTATAGGCCAGTACTAAATCCACTTAACCACACCAGCCAGAGTGGAATATATTATAATTTAAAACACTTATATTGATAGATATTTGGTTTGTTCCGAAATTTTAGCTACTAAAAGTGCTATAGTGAGAAACTTTGTAAAATACATTCTTATAGATGTACAAATAGATCTTCTTTTCTCCATTATATATTCTTTTATATGCCTTTATGTACCTTCCTTCATAACATGTAATACGTGTAACTATTTGATTAACATTTGTTTTCTTTTGTAGGTGATAAATTTCTTGAGTAGGAAAAGGCTTATCTATATATTTCTAGTACCTTTGCTCAATGAGTATTAGTTGAATTAATGCATTTCTATTAAGTGGATTTACTGGGGTAAGGAATATACACATTTTAAATTTTGTTAGATATTGTCAAATCATACTGTAGAAAGGTTGTACCTATTTATGTATTCCTACTACGGATGCTTGTTTTCTTACATTGAGCCACACTACCCCTCTTTCCCTCCCCACTTTCTCCCGCCAGCCCTTTATTTTTTTCATCTACAAACTTTTTGACACATTCCAGGTTCTGTTCTAGGTGCTTGGGATGTATTAAGAAGCAAAACAGACAAAGATTCTAAGTGGAAGAAGATCTATAATAAGCATAATTAATAATGGAAGTAGATTGGATGTTAGAGAGTGGACCCATAAAAGAATAGATGGTGAAAGGCAATTGGAAATGCTAGAATTAAAATTGAGTTATAAATTTAAATAAGGTGGCTAGTGAATAAGCCACAATGAGAAGATGATTTCTGAGTAAAGACTTGAAGGAGGGAGGGAATTAGCAATGTGGCTTTTTGGGGTTCAAAATGTGATAAGCAGAGGAAACAGCTATTTCAAAGGGTAGTTGAGTGCCTGAAAAGGGAGAGCAAGAGGCCTCTTGGGGTGCAGTGATTCTCTGTTACTTGAATTTGTGTGCTGGTTACATGTGTGGGTTCACTGTATTCATTGAGTTGTATACTTATGATTTGTGCACTTTTCTGCACCTTATACTTCAGTATAGCTTTTATACTAAAAATAAGGAGTGGATGTTGACCATTTCAAAAGCCTTAATAGTATTCAACCAATTATTTATAGATATTTTCCTTTGACTTATTAATGGATGGATGCATTAATTAATTTCTATTAATAAATTATCTTTGCCTTTCTGTAATATCCCCTACTTGATTATGGTAAATCACTCTTTTTTTTTTTTTTAAAAGCTTTTATTTATTTATTTTTAGAGATAGGGAAAGGGAGGGGAAAAGATAGGGAGAGAAATATCGATTCGTTGCCTCTCACACAACCCCAGCTGAGGACCTGGTCCAAGACGCGGGCATGTGCTCCAACCCGGAATTGAACCAACAATTTGTGGGATGATGCCCAACCTACCAGGTCACACCAGTCAGGGTGGTGGTGAATTATTCTTATAATATAATGCTATGTTTGATTTGCTTGTACATATTTTATATCTATATTCTCACAGGGAAGGCTGGTCAATATCCTCTTTTCTTTTTGTCATTCTCCTATGTGAGATTTGAAGTGCTTTTCCTAATTATGGGTTCTTTACTATTTTCATGGAAGGGAAGTTCTATGGTACTTATCTACTGTCTTGCAAGGGGGAAGGGACTAGTTCCTAATGTTTGACTTTGTTGTCCTTTGTAAACTACCTGATAATTATTACAATTTAGTAATAGGTGAGTCCTGTCATGGCCTAGACAGGTAGCTGTTCACTTGAAGTCTGGGGCTCAAATATGCTGTAATTTTTTTGTCATAGAAAAATTGACCAGCAATTGGTGATGTAACAGTTGCCTGGGGGTGTTTTGTTTGATAATTATAGACCTTATTTTTTAATGTGACTATTTCTGATTTCTTACATTTTCCAGTAAAATAAGAAGTAATCGGCAGAGGTAGCCTGTCAGTACGATGCTGTAACCTAGTCAACAGGGATAAGTACAGAAGCTTTACCTTTTAAGAAAGAAGATTCATTTCTAATTGGGTCCTGGACCTGCTAGAATTTTTTCACTTGTCCATATGATTACACTGAACTGCTTTGAGCTCCGTAGGATAGTGTATCTGGCTACCTCTGTCTTCTGTCAGTGCAGGAGCCACTATGCTTCTGTCTGAAAGACTGGCTTTTTTCATACAGGCAATTGGATAGCTGAGTTTTTCTAAATGTAATTCAGGATTCATAGGCATGAGAATCCCTGAGTAGCTTATTGAAAAGGCAGATTCCAACAACAACAGTAACAACAAATGCAAATTCCTAAGCTACCCCAGGCATTTTGAATTAGAATCTCTGGGGTAGGGTCTAATCTACATTTTAAACAAGAATCTCAAGTAATTCTTGAGATTCTTAATAAATTTAAATTTAATAAATTTAAAGACAGTGCTTTCTAAAATAAAGAAGAACCTGTTTGATTTATTCATTATCCTCTTTCAGTATAGAATTTCTGTGCTGAGCATTGGGAGAAGTAAGGAAGTAAATATTTGGATCTTACACTCAAGGAACTTACAACCTAGGCTACTGTTGGAATGGATTGAACAAAGGCAAACAATAAAATAATAATTTCTAAGGCAGTTTTTTTTTTTTTAGAAATCAGCTTTATTGAGATGTACGTACAAAAGACTGACCCTTTTAAAGTGTACAGTTTGATTAGTTTTGACAAATGTATGTACCAGGGAAACTACCACCATAATCAAAATACAGAGCATTCCTATTACTTCTAAATGTTTCTGGATGCCCTTTGCAGTTCATCTGTCTCCTCACCCCTGGCTCCTGGCATCCACTGATAGGCTTTCTATCACTACAGATTAAATTTGGTTTCCTAGAGTTTTATAAAAATAGAACTATACAGATGTCCTCTTTTGTGTCCAGCTTCCTTTACTCAACATAAGGATCTTCAGAATAATCTATTTTGTTGAGTGTATCAGTAATTCATTTCTTTTTATTACTGAGTTGTATTCTATTATATGGCTATGCCACATTTTGTTTATTTATTCACCTGTTGATAGGCATTTGGATTGTTTCTGGTTATTATGAAAATTATGAACATTTGCATAATTATATTTTTTATTTCTCTTGGTTAAATATCTAGGAGTGGAATGAGTGAATCATATGAGTAGGTATATGTTTAACTTTTTAAGAAATAGGCAGATGACTTTATTTTGATTGTTAACAGAGATACTGTACTAGAGTTGTTGAGCATTGTTAAGGAGAATTAAGTGGAACTTAAGAATGGGTACCAACTATATAAGGGAGGACAGGGAACATTATTGAGTAATTACTATTTGGCTGGCACATGGTAGTTACATGCAGCACACATGATTTTCAATATTTATGGAAATCTGAGAGGTAAGTGGTGTTACTCTTTACTTTTTATAGATGGCGAATAGAAGTAAAGTTAACCAACCTAATGTCACACAGCTAGTAAGTGATGGCTTTAAACCATCTGGTTCCAAAACTCAAACCATTTGCAATACACCAACAAGGTAGAAGTGTATGACATTCCAGATTCAGAAGCTGGGGGACAGGTAGGGGAAATGGAACTCACTCCTCTCTTCATCTCCTGAGTGTGGCGAGCATAGGCACTGTGACAATACTTGTTTGCCAATAACAAAGGTTTTGTTTGGGGGACTGGTTAACAATGAGGTTTGTTATTTATTTGGTGTCATGTTATAGAGGATTTGAAACACTAGGAGGATAAACACACTCTTTTGATTGTCGGGGTTGGTGGAGACAGGATAGGGGTGAACAATGGGGAAAAGTTGGGACAACTGTAACTGAACAACAATAAAAAAAGGAAATCAAGTGGAAAAAAAAGGTTAGCTGTTGTAAATTATTGAAAGGGTAATGATGTGATTTCAAGGTGGATTTAGGGAAATTAGTGTAGTTGCCAATCTGCTAAATAGATTGAATGGGACGGAGATTAGAAGGTTGTAAGTGCAGCCAAAAATCTGTAATAATTCAGGCATGAGGTAATAAATTCCTTGATA
Organism: Trachops cirrhosus; assembly: GCA_028533065.1. NCBI lineage: Eukaryota > Metazoa > Chordata > Mammalia > Chiroptera > Phyllostomidae > Trachops > Trachops cirrhosus. The sequence goes on along the minus strand of JAPYXV010001868.1, from coordinate 3,598 downwards.
AGGACAGTGAAACCTATAAAGAAGGGACAATAAGAGGGAGACTTCAGTGGAATTAACCACTAAGCTTTTTGACAGAGTGGACATAGGAGATAAAGTAGATAGGAATTTTGGGAATGGTCCTGTGTTTTCTGGTTTCAAAGTGTCTGGAGTTCAGTGGTTTTGGACTTGAGGTATACTTGGTATGCTAACATATTTGATGGAAGTACATAACATTGTAGATACAATGTCATTGCCAATAGAGACCCTAGTTCTCTACGCTGCCTGACTTAGTATCAGGTGCCACTGAGTTAGAAGATAATTGGTTAGTGATTTGTTAAATGTGTGAGCTGGATTTGAGGCTTTGAGGTTTGGGGCTCCAGGGAGGTGGGAAACATTAGCATGCTCATTAAAATAGTGTGACACTCATTTGTTATGTGCAAATGCCCAATTTGAGAATATTGCTGGTTTTCTAATGAACTCTTAGTGTACTCAATATTGTCTGTCACTCATTTGGCCATTGTCTTTTCCCTGCTTACTTCCTCTTTGGCATCCTGTGATAGGCAGTGCAATCCACCTTGCTTACATTCAACATTTTCCTGTATGAATTGTGGAATCTCTTGATATCTCAGTATCCCACTGCATGTGCTTCCATTTGCTTCTGAGCAGTGTGTACTCTAGCTTTAGCTCATTAAAATTTCTGTCCAAAGTTATTAGTAACCTCTTTGTTTCTAAATCCAGCAGGCTTTTTTCAGGGTTGTTTTCACTACTCTGTAGAACTTTAACACGTGTTGACAACTCCCTCTTTGAAGCCTTGTTTTTCCTGACTTCAGGGACCACACTGCCATCTTTTCTTCCTCTCTGTCTTCTTCACAGGCACCTTTATGGACTCTTTTTTTTCTTATTTTAAAGTCAGATTTATTAAGGTATAATTTACAGATAGTAAAATTCTCCCTTTTAGTGTACAGTCCAATGCATTTTTGAAAAGATTTTATTTTCAGGGAGAATGGTGAGGGGGAAATGGAGACAACTGTACTTGAACAACAATAAAAAATAAAATAAAACTTATTTTGTGGAAAAAAAATTTAAAAAAGATTTTATTTTTAGAGAGAGGGGAGGGGAGGGAGAAAAAGAGGGAGAGAAGCATTACTGTGTGAGAGAAACATCAATTGGTTGCCTATCGCACATACCCAACCAGGGACCTGGCCTGCAACCCAGGCATATGCCCTGACCAGGAATTGAACCAGTGACCTTTCAGTTTGTGGGACAACACCCAAACTACTGAGCCACACCAGTCAGAGCCAGTCCTGTGAGTTTTAACAAACACATACAGTCATGTGACCACAACCATTGTTGAGATATATAGAGAGCAGTTCTAGCAACCCTAAAAGTTCTCTATGTCACTTTGCAGTTAGCCTCTCCCACTCCTGGCCCATGACAACCACTAATCTATATTATGTCCCTATAGTATGGCCCTTTTCAGAAAGTCATATAAATGAAATCATATATTATGTAGGTTTTTGAGTCTAGCTTGTTTCACTTATAATAATGCATTTGAAATTCATCTATGTGTGTTAGTAGTTCATTCCCTTTTATTCCTGAGTTGTACTTTAACGTATGGATGTACAACAGTTTGTTTTATCTATTTACCATTTGAAGGATACTTATGTTTTCAGTTTTTAGTGAATATGAATTCAACAACTATAAACATGCTTTATAGGATTTTGTGTGAACATGTTTTTATTTCTCTTGTGTAAATGTATAGGAGGGGGATTGCTAGGTTGTATGGTGTGTGTATAATTTTATAAGAAATACCCAGATTGTTTTTCTAAGTGGCCTACCACTCTCCCTTCTTGCCAACAATGTCTGAGATTTCCAGTTGCTCCATAGCCTCACCAACACTTTGTACTGTCAATTTTTTGTATTATTTCTATTCTGTCTGCTTTATAATTGTGGCTGTTCCTTAACTTCTTTATCTTTTTCCATTTATATAGCTTTTCTACCCTTTATCCTGCATTCTCTACCTCATTATTTTTATGTATTTACATTTTAATTTTTACCCATTTCTTTAAATATTTGTCGACCTACTTTGTGCTGAGCACTGTTTAGGCACTGAGAATACAGCAATGAACAAAGTAGAAAAATCCCCCTCCTCATGGGAGCTTGTATTCTGAAAACTTCCAAGTCTTGTGCTCCACATCGTTTTCCTCAGCTCCACACCCATGTAGTCATCTGTCTACCAGACATATTCTTTTGAATGTCTAATAAATACTTCAAAGTGAATATATCTAATAATTAATTTGTCTTCTCCCTCAACCTACCCCTCTTTTGTATTTCTCTTCTTAATGAATGCCGTGTTATCTACCCTTTAGTTCAAGTTAAAAAATTAAGGCAATATGGACTTCCGCCAAGATGGAGGCATAGGTAGATACACTTTGCCTCCTTGCACAACCAAAAGAAGGACAACAACACATTTAAAAACAAAAAATAACCAGAACTGCCAGAAAATTGAACTGTATGGAAGTCCAACAACCGAGGAGTTAAAGAAGAAATATTCATCCAGACTAGTAGGAGGGGCCCAGAGGATGCATAGCAAGGTGGCGGCTGGAGGACTGGGGCAGATGAGGTAGCAGACTGGGTGGTCTCATATTTGTGTGCAGATAAACTGGGAGGAACAACTGGAGAGCCAGACAGACTGTGCAACCCAGGTTTCCAGCATGGGGAAATTAAGCCTCAAAACCTCTGGATGTCAAAACCTGTGAGGGTTGTAGTGGCAGGAGAAACTCTCAGCCTCACAGGAGAATTCATTGGAAAGACCCACAGGGTCCTAGAACGTACACAAAACCACCCATCCTGGAATCAGCACTAGAAGGGACCAATTCGCTTGTGGGTAGTGGAGGAAGTGACTGAAAGCCAGCCAAGAGCTGAGCAAGTGGCATTGTTCCGTCTCCAACCCTTCCCCCACATATAGTGCCACAATGCAGTGACATGGGTTGCCCTGCCCTGGCAGATACCTAAGGCTCAGCCCCTTACTATACATAGTAAGGCATGCTGAGACAAAAAAAATATGGCCCAATTTAAAGAACAGATCAAAGCTCCAAAAATAGAACTAACAGATGAAGAGATAGCCAACCTATCAGATGCAGAGTTCAAAACACTGGTAATCAGAATGCTCACAGAAATGGTTGAGTGTAGTAGCAAAATAGAGGAAGAAGTGAGGGCTATGCAAAGTGAAATAAAGAAATATATACAGGGAACACCCTTTGATCCAGCAATTTCACTGCTGGGACTATATCCTAAGAATTCTGAAACACCAATCCAAAAGAACCTATGCACCCCAATGTTCATAGCAGCACAATTTACAATAGCTAAGTGCTGGAAGCAACCTAGATGCCCATCAGTAAATGAATGGATCAAAAAAATATGGTACATTTACACAATGGAATTCTATGCAGCTGAAAGAAAGAAGGAGCTCATACCCTTTGCAACAGCATGGATGGAGTTGGAAAGCATTATGCTAAGCGAAATAAACCAGGCAGTGAAAGACAAATACCATATGATCTCACCTTTAACAGGAACGTAAACAACAAAACAAAGAAACAAGTAAAATATAACAAAAGAC
>JAPYXV010001867.1:0-13688 GCA_028533065.1 Trachops cirrhosus | reverse complement strand
GATTTGGGTTTCTCTTTCCTTTGCCCCAGACAGAGCAGGGCCTGTCCACACAGTGTCTGTGTAACAGACAGAGGACTCGCTTCCCTCACTTCTGCTGGAGTCAGACCCCGCCCCTACGGGAGTCCTTAGGCCTCTGCAGACAGGGAGGGCTCCGTTGTAAGGGCCTGTGCGAGTCAGCCTTGTCAGCTGCAATGGCCTTAGCAAAGCGGCTCCTCTTTTCCCAGCACCTAGTTCTAATGGAATGGATCCGATTGATTTCCGGAGAAATCAATTCTCATCACAGGCCCACACGGGGTTCTTCTGTCTCAGCTCCGCAGCATGCCTTAAATGCAGGTGCTATTCTTTCAGCACCTCAATGCCCCTTCTGTTTTCTTGTCACTTGTTTTCTAAGGTTCCCATTCCCCTCACAAATTGGGAGACATGGTTTAGGATGACGTGGGGTACAGGGACAAGGGGTGCCTAAGTGGCTGCCTCGCAAAGCAGCACCTAGTGGTACTGATGCTTAGGTCTTAACCGGAGAGATTCGTTCTCAAGGAGAACTACAAGAGAATAAAATCCTCATGATCTCAAGTATCTACTGGATACAGGAGGTGTGTTCTCTCCTAGGAATCTAGATGGCTAGCAGCTCTGTACCGGTGCTGGTACAACTGCGAGAAGCCTGCGGCTCCTTGTGTTCCCTGGTTCCCGTGCAGAGGGACTTTATGGGAGGGGGGCGGGCTGCAAGGCCATGGAAACCTTCTCCGCGTTGAGCATTTAGTGGGGAAACTGTGGTTTGAGCATAGCAGCCCAGTGCTGTTGTTCTAGAAATCCTGGTCATAAATCAGATTTGGGGAGAAATACAAAGTGCCAACACCCCTTTTTAAAGATAAGCCAATTTTCATAAAGTTAAGTCTGCTTATGCCATGAAGTTGCATTTATATACAATAGGTTTTCCTCAACGGGACAATTCTTAAAAAAATGATCAGTGACCATACTTCCCAGATTCTGGTTTTTAGATTAATTATTATTTTATTTTTCTGTGGCGCTGTGATCTCTTTCTTTGTTACTTCTTCTTATATATTATACAAAGAAAAGAAAAACAACTTTATCCTATATTATTATACAGGTGACATTTTTAATGTCATATTTTACAGATGTTTAAAAAAATGAGAATTCAGGACTCATGATTTTTGCCATTAATCTATGTTGTCCTCAACTAAGTGGGAGTTTATTACTTGAGATATTTGGTTATTTTACTATTTCAATTTAATTGACAAGCTAAAGGAAACTAGTATGCAGTCTGTTAGTAACTTAACCTTATCACAATCAACAGAGTATTATTTTTAAGAACTTAATAAATCATCTAATTTTTAACAGTTTTTAATAAAGGCAGCTTTGACCTTTCCATCTTTTCCTGACATTTTTCTAAAAGCAATTACTTTCCATCTTGTAACTGAGTTCTTCCCCTCCCCCGCAAATGAAGTTTCATTCTGTTGAATACTTGTTTCTGTCCACTTCATCGCTATGAAGTCATTTTCAATCTCTGTGTGGACACACTGAAGACACTATTCTCATATTTGGATGCCAAGATCCTGACTTTTGATTGAAGGTCCGAATCAAAACAAGACAGGAAACATTCTGGACTGTAATTTTCTTGGCTCAGAATCTTATGTATTTTACATAACGGCTCTATTCTTGATTCAAATATGATAAAACATTTTATATTCAACTTGTCTTAATCTAATCAGTTCAAGATTTTACTACCTTTTGTAATTTATCAAAATGGCAGACACTGAGGAGGCATTCAGAAGTCACATAGGCAGTTCTAGAGCAAAAAGGGATCTCGCAAAAAGCGTGATACACAATTCAAAGATTATTCCTGTGTTATCAGTACCTGCTTACTAGAAATAGTCCACAGTCATCATACCACACTGAATATTCAACAATATTTCTTTTTTCTTAAGTATTATCTATTTATTTTTAGAGAGAGAAGCAAGGAGCAAGAAAGAAAGGGAGAGAAATATCAATGTGTGGTTGCCTCTTGTGTGCCCCCTACTGGGGACCTGGCCTGAAACCCACACACATGCCCGGACTGGGAATTGAACCAGTGATCCTTTGATTCACAGGCTGGTGTTCTATCCACTGAGCCACACCAACCAGGGCTGAATATTCAACAATATTTCATCCAGTTTATGAAAAATTACCAAATAACAGTGTTATGCTTTAACTTTTGATTATAAAACATATCACTTTTAATGTCTGTCAAGGCAGAGGCTACAGGAGAAGCCACCAGCTCCACACAACATTCCATCTGCATGGGGTGGGCAAAAGTAGGTCTGCCGTTGTTCATGTGGCAAATAATACAATAATTAATAAATAGTAATACAAGAATAAACTTACAACCTACTTTCCCCTCATCCTGTAAACTAGTTTCATGCCAGTGCATTTTGTAATTATCCTTCAATCTGAAATAATTTAACTAATGCCGTGTCTGCTTGTGATAATCCTTTGGCATGGTACTGACTGCTGGGGATACAGAGATAGAAAAAATGTTGTTCTTGTCCTCAAAGAGGTCGAAGAGAAGTGTTACAGGATATCACGGAAGAGTCAATACATCTCCTGTGGAATCAGCCTCAGTGAGTTTCTCACCTAAAGTGGGCACGTTATGCTCCATGGGACCCTGAACGCTGGCCACTGGAATAAGAAGTACCTGCAGCGAGTGTCTGCACTGTTGCTAAGGACGTGGACTGACATTAAGATTTTAAACAGAGTATGGTGTCACTTTGCTGAGGGGAATAAATGATCACTCTCACGAAATGGGGTCGGGGGGTCAGGGGGAAAAGCCAAAGGAAGCCCGGAGTGGAAGCAAGGTGCAGGGCCTAGGAGGCAGTAGAGGCCGTGAGAGGCCAGGGGAAGGTAGAAGCTGGGCGGACTGTGCGGCGAGGCTGCACGCATGGCTGATAGTTGGAGGAATATTATAAAATATTATGAACAGGTGGAAAAAGAGAGGACATCAATGATCCCCCGACACTAAATGTGTCGAATCCGTACGAGTTTCCTATTGCTTCGTTAACAGGTTACCACACACTTAGTGGTTTACAGCAACATGTGTGCCTCGTGTTATAGTTCTAAAGATCAGAAATCCAAAACACGTTCCCTGGGCTAAAAATCAAGGTGTCTATACGGTTATGTGTCTCTTGGAGGCTCTGGAGGTGATTTCATTTGCTTGCTTTTTCCATCTTCTTAAGGTTACCCACATTCCTTGGCTTATGGCCACTCCCATCACCTTCCAAGCCAGCAACATTGGGTCAAGTCTGTTTTATACGGCCATCTCTCTGGTCCCCTAAAATGTTGTCAAATGACACAAATATCTCAACAGTGATGGCAATACATTATAATAGGAACTGCAAAGCATGCATTTACATAGTAGAGTGCAGTAAATATCCATTATTAACTTATCTATATATCCATTAACTCCTTTATCTGACTTCTAATGTGCCATGCACTGTTTCCACACTTAAAAAAATTTTTGACTCTTAGTGATTATAAAGGAGATGGAAAAAATACTATTTATACTTTTCTCACTTCTTTGCTTTCTTTCTCCTGCCCTCCACTGATCCCCCCAAATGACTGCTTTGAGCCAAGTAATATAACAGAGATTACAGGGAGAACAACATATAAAGATGTCCTGGTTCTTTATATCCTCAGAGAGTTGACAGTCTGTACAAGAAGCCAGACAGTGAGACAAATCCACATGAAAACATGGGCTGAGACGAGAAGAGGATAGAAAACTCATATGGAAGCCCATGACTATAGAAAATAACCCACATTAAAGTTAGAGGCCTTTTAGGGAAAGTGGAATGGAAATTGAAAAATTACAGATAAATAAGGTATCCAAACAAAAAAAATGAAGAAAATAGTATGCTAGCCTAGGAGCACAGTTCTGCTCCTAACGGTGTCTCTAAAATTGGTGTACATAATCCATGTTCATGAACGGTGAGAATCCAATGTGCAACTGTCACAGCAAACATCAATGACAGAATTTTGAACAAACAACATTCTAGCAAGTGTTTTTCTCCTTTCAAATAAAAAAATTAAAAACAAATAGTTTGTGTGCTAATCAGCAGACATTTCTTTTGCCAGTGCTCTATCAGAGACATGCCGGGGCTTATTACTAGGCTCACACACACACACACACACACACACACACACAGAGCAATATCGCCTTCTGTGTTATTAGCATCACCCCTGAGTTTCTGTGATGACTATTAGTTTATTTTCGTATGCTTTCTTCATGAGATGGACTTGTTAACTGACTGAAGAAACTCCTAGGTTTGATGGTTACTATCCATGTTTAGAATAACATTAAAAAATGTATTTAAAAATTTTTATCTCTTGTCAATATATTTTTGAGGAAGATGTTATTTTAAAGGTTATTTTAATTAAAATGTATTCCTTCTATTCATTTCTTTGAAAACATCAAACACAGGAGCACACAGAGAAAGTTCAGATGTTAAGATTTACCAAGGCCATTTTGCTAAAATACGTAAAATATTTTGCCATGCAAAATTTGAAATAATTTTAAATAATATAATATATTTTATTATTTTGAATATTTTTAATGTGGAATTAAATTTGAAAATTAAAGAAAATTTTAGTAAATATAATGCATAGAAACAAAAGTATTGTTTTATGCATTGTAGTTTTCAGAAAATAGGTTATAGTTAGCTATATGAATAAAAAATCATTGAACACAATCATTCAAGTAGTGAAAAATAGGACTTTTGGAATAGAGAATACGAATATTTATGTAGACTAAAGTTTAAGAAGCAGAAGTTAGGTTGTACAAAAAAATTATACCACTGACCTTTTTTATTTTTTACCCTCATTATACACTGCATATAAATCAGAAAGCAATAATTTAGGTCCATTTTTATGATGTGATTATGGGACAAAAATAAGGTAAATGCATACTTGGAATTGCCATTTATACATTTCCATAACCAGTTTTCACAGAAAAATCTGAATTTAGCAAACTGAAATTTCCAGATTAGTTTCAAAAAGCCCAGAGAAGACATGGGTGATATTTGCTAAGAATTCTGAGTTTACCTTGATCTTCTGAAATATATGAGTGAAAGAATTGGAATATATCTAAAACTAAGGGGGTAATATGAGATGTTCTTGGAATCAAAATCACTCCATTGTTTGCTGAGAATTTTATAGGTCCTCGACCCATATACTATAGATTTAATATATAACCTCACGTATGTGTGTTTGTAATTATGTATGAAGACAGGTTAAGAGAGAGATTGAAAGAAGGGATGAGAAATATTAAGAAGAAAAATAATCAACAAAGGCCAGGTCAACTGTTAGTAATCCAAACCCTGTAATTATTTTCAGCAATTGTGAACAATCTCTCTTCTGATTGCATTTAATTGCTCTGACATTTTCCCTGAAATGTCTATCCCTCAATTTATGGAATGTAAATTCAAAGTCTTAATTGGGAATTACTCTGAGAATTCAGTGGTTCCCTGTTTGATTCTTTCTTTCTGTCCTGAAACTTGTGGGACGTTTTTGTTGCTACTGTAACTGGGAGCAGGGCTCCTCTTCCAAGACTGGAGATCAGGACTGTTGTGCACGACCAAGTATTGATCAGTGTCTCATGTGAAGTTCAAACGGCCTCTCAACCAGCCAAGCACAGGAGAAGCTGGTTTGATCGAGTAGGTACCATTTCCAGAGTCACAGTGCCGAGTCGTTCACCATCTGGGGAAGCCACCTGAGCCGCGGCAGTGCCGCCATCACCGTCTGTGTCCTGAGTACACCGCACCTGTGTCTGTTCGTTTGCAGCTGTTTCCATGCCATGATCCTATATTGGGGTACGACGTGCCGTATTTTGGTTTTCTTGTCTAGGTGCGTCTGAGAATTTACTTGGTGAAAGGTACTATTTTCTGAGAAGTTTTTTTTTTTTCTTTCACACTTGGTAATTAAATCTTGAGAGTCACTTATTTTGATATTATTGTGTAGCTTTGTTGTTTGTTTCCTATGGATTTCATTTCTGTGTAGGGATATTAAAAACTGTTATAAAAGATATGTTAGTTAGAGCGTGGGCTGTGAACCAAAGGGTGGTGGGCTCGATTTCCAATCAGGGCACACACCTGGGTTGCCTGCCAGGTCCCCAATAGGGGGCATACAGGAGGCAACCACACATTGATATTTCTTCCTTCTGTTTCTCCTTCCCTTCCCCTCTCTCTAAAAATAAGTAAGTAAAATCTTTAAAAAAAAGGTATGTTAGATCCCCATGGTCAAGGAGATGGCTATAATTATATAAATAGAAAAAAACCCTTTGTTTGCTTAAAAAGACTAATAGCCTTCATAATATTAAATATATAATATAATTAAATTATTCCATTGGGTTAAAAAAGGGTTTTCAAAATTAATAAACATGATGCTATAAAACTTTTTAATGGGATTTTGTAACTAGTCACTCTGCTTAATAAAAAATAAGTTGAAAATCTCAGAAATAAGATTTTAGAAAAAATATCATTGGCAGTAATAGCTCAGATATTTTATCCTTGAAAAGTGAAATACCGTGTTAAATAATGTCATATGATTTTGAGGTCATGCTTATTCTGACTGATTTTTGGAGAATGGAGCGGTGGAAGAATAAAGTAGATTATAAGTCTGTTCCACTTCTGCCTTAAACTTCTTCACAGAAATGGGTCATGATACTGTGGCTCCTAGTTTGATAACTTGAAAAAAGAAACAAATATTTCCTTTCAAAATAAGTGTTCAAGGCTGCTTATTTATTCCTTTTCTGTAATCCACAGAGAGATAGAGTCAGAGAAAGACAAGCACCACATGATTTCACTTATATGTGGAATCTAATGAACAAAATGAACTAACAAGCAAAATATATATAGACTGATAGGGAGCAGGCTGACAGCTGTGGAGAGCGGTTAGGGGCTGGGTAGGGATGGAGGGATTAATTAAAATAGAAAAAAAGAGAGGGGGAAAATTCTCAAGGACAGGATAGCAGGAAGTGGCGGGGAGCGGGGAGGTAGAGGATGGTAAGGGGAGGTTGATGGTGATGGAAGGAGACTCAGCTTGGGGTGAACACACAACAGAGTATGCAGATGCTGTCTTGTGGGACTGTGCACCCGCAATCTGTATAATCTTGTTAGCCAGGCCATCCCAATCAAGTCAGTAAAATAAATAAATAAAATGCATCTTCCATGGAGCCTTCCCAAAATTTCTTAAAACTCCTCTTTTCCTGTGCACAGTTGTTTCCTCGCCAGTTTCTGCAGTACTTGTCTTCATTCTGCAGTCTCCCACAGAGTGGCATGGTGGTACCCAGGCATCGGTCACGGGTGCACGGGGGCAGAACAAAACAAAACCCAAACCCAAACCCAAAACCACTGTCAAAAGTGTTGTATAGCATGGTAACCCACGTGACCTGCAATGAAAACTAGAGCACAGGGAGGAAGAGCGAAATTAGAGAAGGAAAGAGAATTGGTGACGTGTATACTGAGTGGGGTGGTCGTGGTGCTGACTACCGCAAAGACAATAGTGAGGCAAAGATCTGAGGAAGACAGAACATGAAGCAAGGAGCTACCTGGGAGAAAGGCACCCCTGCTGAGAGAAGAGGGACTGAAAAGCCTTGGGTCTGGGGTACGTCTGGGGCGCTCTGCAGTCCGGGGTGTGGCCCGGGGGGCTGGATTGGTTAAAAGGGAGCAGGGCCACTTACAGGATCTCGTAGGGTCTCATCACGGCAGGTTTTACTCCAAGAGACTGGGGAGGGGCTGGAGGGGTTTCTGCAGTGCAGTGCTGTAATCGCTACACCTTCCCCTAGACCACAGACCTTCCTTACCCGCTTAGAAAACAGACTGTGCTCTAAAGCAATTTGCCTTCAGAGCAAGAGCCATTTTGCATTGCATTTAAAAAAATGCTTCTCATAGGTTCGAACTTGCATTAGGATTAATGTCGGTTAGAGTGACATTAAACTATGCACATATTTAGAACACAGAATAAGTTTATTAAATTCCTACTTGAATTATTTTTTTGATTGAAAAGTACAAGTAGAATTGACGCTTGAGAAGTTTCAAAGTATAACATCAGGTGCGTATAAAATCGTAACAAACCCGCCCACACATCCACATCCACAGAAACAAATACCCACATTCCGAACACACCAAACCCCACGGACTTCAGAAAACATGCAAGTAATGAAAATGATGTTTTTGTCTGGATACAGTTTTTTATTCCAGAAAATTTTCATAGTCAGTATTTACTTTACACCTCATGTGAATTAAGCAATGTATCAGAAATCCTACAACATGAGTGATGGAATTTAATGCAGGCCTTAGACATTTTGTTTTTGTTAATACTTTCATTCCTTTACAAAATGTTCTTTTGAGCAAGAGTATATCATAAATGTTAATGAAATTGTTTTAAAGTGTTCTTGTCATACCTCATGCAGAATGAGTAAATTCAGACCTCAGTTCCATAAACTCAGGCTTCCTGACACTCCCTCCAACCAGCAGGAAGGAGAGACCCCCTCCTAAAAGAGGAAACGAGGACCTGAAGACTTGGTCACACTTGGAGAGTGGTCACTGTTTAGTCTGTTATTCTTAATATTGTTTAGCATATACATACACGTTTAGTCTATAATATTTTATTTATACTTTATCAAAGATTTCTTTGCTTAAGTACTATAGATGAAAACATGCAAATCAAACTTTTTATCCAGATGAAAAATTAGGATATTCTCTAATACTCTGAAATAATATTTTTGGACTTACCTTTCCGATTATATATATATATATATATATATACACACAGAAGTGTGGGAGAGGGAAAACAATAAATGTAACAGCAAAAGCCAAGCCAAATAGAGCAATAATTTATTCACTAGAATATGCTAATGATGGGCTCATTGTCATGTATCCAGAGTTTGCAAATTAAACAAAAGGTTATCAGGGAAGAAACAGTGTGTTAAATTTGAGAATTATAATTGTCTTTAAATATTTTTCAGTAGAAGACCTAATAATTAACAATACTATTTCAACCAAAAAGACATTTTAGAAAATATACTCTCCCAATCTAGTAATTTTTGTTAGTTTTATAAGTAGCATTCCTTTTTGTACTCATGTTATGAGTCCCTTTGAAAACCCTGTGACTTTTTCATTCCTTAGAAAAGAAAAAAATAAATTCATATGCTATGTAAATGTCAAAAGCAATATATCACACAGATAAGTCTGTTAGAATTTTTTGTATGGAGAAATCTCCAGGTGTCCTCATGTAATTTGTACCTGGGTGCATTTGAAGGCAGATCTGATGTGACCGCATTCTGCTCTGAAGGCTGTGCTGTGCTCCTGTCTTTCACACAGCTCCTTCGCTGCTGACGACGGCTCTGTACAAATCACAGAGGCTCACGCTACACAGTCAGGACGAAGTCTTGACAGGGCCCCAGCGAGAAAGCGCACTGTCAGGCTCCTAATGATGCTGATGTTCAGCTGCCAGGAACCGCCACTCTGGAAGCCACGGGAGGCCCGATGCAGAGCGCCGGGAATGATGACACATCCTGAAATCTGACAAAGGCCAACAAATGCGGTGTGTGCGTGGGTATAAGAAACGAACAGGGCATCTTCAGAGGAGGATGCTTTTGAACTTGACCTCAAGCAGGCTTGTCTGGGACACTTTGAAGCTGGGGTGGTCAAGGCCTAGGTCCTCAGCAGAGCCACCTCCCTTGGCCGGTCCATTCAATAACACCCGCCATGATGGTTACAGGCGTTGAGTGGCAACACGTCACTGAACTCCAACGTGAAGTGGCAGATCCTGGGAGGAGGAACTTGGCTTCCTGACAGCACACAACCTTCTACCACTTTTCAACAGTTCCCTTGATCAGTGCAAATCCATGTGGAATGGGAAGAAACTGGCAAAAGAAGTTGCGTATTTTATGCTGCAGAGTCTCTCATTGTCTTCTCTGCTTCTGCCACATTTAGCATGAGTTGTTTTGGGGCGATTTCATTGCAGTTACCTTTCAACTGCCTGGAAGAAAACTCAGTAATACTTAAAACACGTGCTACGTAAATGACTTATTTATGTCAATTGCTTAATTTATTATTGTTTATTTTTGGAATTAGGCATGTGTGTGATTTCTGATAAAGATATCGTGGGCAGAGCCAGAAATTGTTCCAACCACAGTTACACGTGATTGAACAGGGGTGGAAAGGTTGACTGATTCACCCAAGCTCTGAAAGGAGCAACCGGAGACCCTAGTGTTTTACCCTCAATCAGACCCTAGTGTTTACCGCTAAGTCTGATCTGTCACCCAGTCAGGTGATTCTGAGTCCAAAAGTAATATACGGTCTGGTGGTATGTAGGGGGTGAAAGTCCAGGACAAGGCGGTAATTCAGGCACCACATGAGTTTATTTATATGTGAGACCACTCTATGAAGAAAAGTGATGTGTTCCCAATCCAGCAGGGATTTGCATTGCTAAGTGCATTTTATTTTCATAAAAAATGCTAAGTTCACACGATTGGAAATCAGCTTTCCAGGTTTCCTGACAGACCTACACTTAGGTTATCAAAGTGACCATTTTTGCTCACTTATCTGTTGGTATGCCTCCACCTGGCCGAGAGAAATCACCTCGGAGAATGAGGGGATTCTTCATTTTTGACATGGTCTTTAACTCCTCTCTTGAAACTCGTGGCTTTGGTGACAAAGACATCCGTGTTTTCATAAGTCAGCCCAGGCGTCCCTTCATTTCTCAGAGCCCAACGCGTGCCGTTGGAAAGTGAAAACCTCCATCACCCCAGTGTGAGCTAGATTTATAAACGCGACTTTGAAATTAATGGAAATCCTCCAGGCTATCTAGTCTCCTGGGAGGGATTCCAGAGGCGAGCAGGGGATGGCAACCCAGCATTCATCAGCCTTACCTCGATTTCGGTGTGACCTTCGGAACACCAATCACAGAATTCATTTTGGAGACATTTTCCATTGACTGGGACAGAGAGTGAAAAAGTAATGTTATAAAAAGATAAATCATAAATATGAGAGAAACTTCTTTGATGGTAAAGCCATAATTGATATAGTAAGTATGGTAACTTCTTAACAGAAAAACTGAAGAAGAGGAAGTTACAGAGCATTATATGCATGTACTAAAGAGATCACAGCTTTATTCAAAGATGGACGAACTTTATTTGTAAGTCTACTGTTATTGTTTAGATAAGGTACTGTGGAAAATTCAGTTATTGTGAGCATCTCAGCACCTTTGAAAACATAAACTGCCCTTGCAGTCCTCTCGATCTGATTGTTCTCTTCCAAATGATGTTTTCCTGGAGTTCACTTACAAATTATGCTGAGTTTCGGACAGCAGTAGCACACTAGAGCATCACAGTAATATATCTGGACATCTTATTTCAGTTAATATTAGTGTAATGAGTTATACACAGTTTTGCAAAATTATTGCATGACAGTGAGACATGTTATCTGGAAAATATACTAAAAATTGCAAGTTGGTAACTCGGGTATTTATTTTATTAAGAATAACAACCATTCATCAACACTATAATTCCACATGCTCATTATGGAATAGGAGGAACACATTAAAAAGAAAACTATGAAAAGAGAAAATGATCACTTACATTCTAACTCTC
The DNA here is from genome assembly GCA_028533065.1 of Trachops cirrhosus. Lineage (NCBI taxonomy): Eukaryota > Metazoa > Chordata > Mammalia > Chiroptera > Phyllostomidae > Trachops > Trachops cirrhosus. Next base: position 2,050 of record JAPYXV010001867.1, on the reverse strand, counting down.
CAATGATTTCCAAAGATCTTTTTACATGCACATGTTGAGGTTTTTTTCAAATTTTGATCCTAAGAGATACAACTTTGTCTTGCTATTTTGCACTCATTAGTGTCAAACTTTTCAGAGCTAACAGAGGACATCTCACATGCTATTTTGAGTATACGGCATAAACTATACATAAACAATGTAGGATATGTCACAAAGGAATTATTCACATTAAAAATGAGAACCTAAATTTAGGTCCAAAAACAAGGCTGTAAGCTCTTACAAGATTGCAGCGTGAATGGTGACATCAACCTCACCTCTCCCAAATTGTACTGAATCTACAAGTGGTGTAAACGGTTTCCCTCTTTCTCTGAGGGGGTCACTGGGGGCGGGGGTACTGTGATCCCAGCAGACGTGCCCGTGCCCCGCTGGAAGAGCAGTGTATCCTTAAAGTGGGACTTTCTCCGAAAACACCCACAGAGAAAGTCCTGGACTAGTTTGAGGTATGAAGTGGCTTGGGTATCATTTAGGTTTCCATTATGCTACATCTCCCCTCTCCATGACATTTTAACACTAGAGATTCATCCAAATCAATGAAATGCCCTACATTTTCTTGTAGATGTGTCTTGGTGGCCATACTAAGTAAGCACAGAGAGACCATGGCCATCAGCAGGCCTGAGATGGGCCATTTTCAATAGAAGTCCAAAGAGGGACAATTCTACAGCGACCGTCTTCCTCTGGGAATGCTACCCATAACTGGGATGAGCAAGTCACAAAGCGACCCATGTGCTTTTCACGCTGGCTCCATACTCCGATCCGATCCCCTGCCTTGCTGTCCTCAGCTTTCCTCCATCACCATCTCTACTATTACGGGCTTATTCCTCTTTCTTTTCTTCCATTCATTCCTTTCCTCTACTACTCCCTGTTCCCTTGAGCCCTAAGCTCTTTGCCTTCATTTGTCCCTCCCTCTTTCCACACAGTGGTTTAAATGACAGAAGTATTGATCCCAACTTTTTGGTCAGCTGGTTTTCAGCCCAGTGTGGCTAAGAACTGCCAGTGATGAGAGATGAGAGAGTAAAAGGAAGTGAGAAGCCTGGATTTTCTTCTCACTCCGTCTTTTCCTAGGTGGTGTTTCCAGCACTGGCTACATACCCATGGCTCGGCACTGGTGGGATACACCTGCTGTGCTCTGAGCCTCTGCCTCACGACCCCTTGGCAAGGTTCTTGCACTCTGGTGTCATTGTCTCCTTGATTCTCTCTTCCCTCCCCCCAGGCTGAGTGTGGTTCCACTAAACTGCAATTTGTAATCTGTGGGTTGCCTCACTATCCCCTAATCATCTTGTCAGCCCCTTCTTTTATGTCTGTTACCAATTTCCTACATTAAATTTCTTTGATCTAAATTATTCAGAGAGGTGTGGGTTTCCTGGTTTGACACTGATTGTTTCAGTACTTTATCAGCAGTGGTCCCAGAAAAATACCTCTCACGATGGGATTCCAACCCTGAGCTTGTCAGCTCTTTGAATATGAACACAGTCTTGATGCATTTGCAGATGGCAAATGGGATCACGGTAATTTGTGGCATGCAGTGACATTATTTTTACCTATGTCATCATTTAGAGTTGCTTGAGATGGAGGGCTGGTCTATGTCAAGCCTTTGGAGGTCATGTTCCTGTTGTATCCAACTCTTGTGGCAACAAGGATAATGACAAGTACAGAAGGGTGGGCCGTCTTCTAAAGGTGAAGAAGAGCTGATGTCTATAGATTCTCAATTAAAATCAGGCTTAGGTTATTAGACACCTTCTGTGATAAACATAAAAGGATGTATCATTTCACAGAGCAGCAGGAAAACATGGCTGAGCATTAGGACAAAAATTAAATGTGCAGAAACATAAATAAAGCACATGCTGACCACACAGCACCATTGGTCCCTTATGTTAAGGCCAGGTCATTATTGCTTAAGTTTAAGACATTTATGAAGGAGTGGGACCCTGAAATTTGGGATGGGGACAATGTGTGAACTTGGACAAAGTCGAGGAGCTTAAACCACAGAATTTCCCTCATTCTTCCTGCCAGT
>JAPYXV010001865.1:0-13689 GCA_028533065.1 Trachops cirrhosus | reverse complement strand
GATGTGCCTTGGTGTGTTCCTCCTTGGGTCCAACTTCTTTGGGACTCTCTGAGCTTCCTGGACTTCCTGGAAGTCTATTTCCTTTGCCAGATTGGGGAAGTTCTCCTTTATTATTTGTTCAAATAACTTTTCCACTTGTTGCTCTTCCTCTTCTCCTTCTGGCACCCCTATAATTCTTATGTTGGAACGTTTAAAGATGTCCTGGAGGTTCCTAAGCCTCTCATTTTTTTTGAATTCTTGTTTCTTCATTCTTTTCTGATTATATGTTTTTTTCTTCCTTCTGGTCCACTCCATTGATGTGAGACCCATCTTTCATTCCATCACTATTGGTTCCCTGTGCATTTTTCTTCATTTCACTTAGCATAGCCTTCATTTTTTCATTTAATTTGCAACCAAAATCAACCAATTCTGTGAGTATCCTGATCACCAGTGTTTTGAACTGTGCATCTGATACGTTGGCTATCTCTTGATCACTTAAAAGTATTGGCTCTGGGGCTTTCATTTGTTTTTCCGTTTGAGCAATCTTTTTTTTTGGCGGCGTGGGGGGGGGTCTGGTCATGCCTGCTATGTATGAGGGGCAGAGCCTTAGCTGTCCCCTCCCCCCTGGGGCAACCCAGTCCCTGGGTTGTGATGCTATATGTGGGGGCGGGGTCGGAGAGGAAACAATGGCACTTGCTCTGCTCTCTGTCGGATTTCAGTCCCCTCTGTTGCTTCCCCCAAGCAAACTGGGCCTTTCTGGTGCTGGTTCTCAGGTAGGTGGGCTTGTGCACGTTCTAGGACCCTGTGGGTCTCTCTAACGAACTCTCCTGTGAGGCTGGGAGTCTCTCCCTGCGCCTCAACCTCCACAATTGTTTTCAATCGGTGTGCTTTTAGGCTTTATTTCCCGGCACGGGGGCCCTGGGTTGTGTGGTCTATCTCCCTGCCCGTTTTTCACCTGGTTTATCTGTGTGCGAATGTGTGACTGCGGACAGCCAGCTGCCTTGTGTGCCTCAATGGGTCTGCCTGTTGCCTCCCCATGCCCGGGGTCTGCTAGCCACCACCTGTGAGCCTGGGGTCTGCTAATAGCCACCTGTGCCCTGCGCGCCTGGGTCTGCCAGCCAGTGCTTTTTCCTGCCTCAACCCCTCTGCGCCAGCCCCAGACTCCACCCCTCTTACGGGTCTGGATGAATGGTTGTCGACTTCTGTACAGTTCAATTTTCTGTCTGTTCTGGTTGTTTTTTGTTTCTAAATTTTTGTTGTCCTTAATTTTGGTTGTGTGAGGAGGCACAGTGTGTTCACCTACGCCCCCATCTTGGCCAGAAGTCTTCAACTATTCTTAAGTGGGAGCAGTCCATGAGTTAAACAGCTTTCACACAGCTGTTTCCAAAAGTACTAATTCATCCTAACCTGCCACTTACTGTATTACTAGACAACAACTCTCGCCACATCACCAAGTCACTGGCTTTTCCCCCAAACTGATCTATGTATTTGTATTTATATTTTGTTTATATATTTGTTTTTATTTTTTATTTATTTATTTTTAGAGAGGGAAAGGGAGGGAGAAAGAGGGGAAGAGAAACAACAATATGTGGTTGTCTCCTATGCACTCCCTACTGGGGACCTGGCCTGCAACCCAGGCATGTGCCCTGACTGGGAATTGAACCAGTGACCCTTTGGTTCTCAGTCTGGCACTCAATCCACTGAGCCATACCAGCCAGGGCTTCCCCAAACTGATTTTTACAGTAGTCTTTTTCTTATGTCGTGGCATTGGTGACCATCCACATCCACTTTCTTTCCAAGGCCTGTAATGCCTCACTCACCTTGTGGCCAACCAGCCCACATGTGTCTGTATTTGTTTCCTCCTTTTGTGCCCTCACTGTGAAAACTGCACGAGATGTCCTTGGCCCTGATAAATACAGCTTTCTACACTCAATGAATTTCCATCTCTACTCTGGAGACTTCCAATCTCACCAGCAACTCTATGTCTACCCTCTGTCCCAACCATGCTAACCATTCAGTATCTAGGCATGTGATGACTTGTCAAAGCCATGCTCTGCTTCTACTCCCACTAAAGCTCTTAATGTGACTTAACCTTACCTTTTTTTTATGACTCATGTAACTGGCTCAATTAACAAGTTTTTAACTGGTAGGGATAATGTATCTATAGAACTCTATCGTGCCTTTGCAAATAGTAGGCTATTAACAACTATTCACTGACAAGAACTGAAATGAGTTCAGTGTCACTTGCTCTTCGTGTTACCTCTCATCTCAAGACATAAATCTTGATTCTTAGTAATATGCAAAACTGTTAAAAAAAGGAAGCAGATATGTGTATTATTGAGCTAGCAAAATATCAAAAGCCAATGTTAAAGAAATTGTATGGAATGTGTGCTATGTATGTTACTGAGCTAGCAAAATATCAAAATACAAAATTTTTTATGATACATCATTTGAATTTATTTAATTAACAATATACTATCAAGTATAATAAAATTCTTGGTTATCTGCTAAATTTATAAAGTGCTGTTTATGTAAGGTAAAATCACACATAAACTTAGGCTTCAATATGGTATTTTGTTCCTTGTCAATTCTTCTTTGTCGCCAAGCCCTTCTCTGACTGGATAATGGTATGGGTGAGAAAAACAAGCCCTGAATGTGTTTGTTGTTCCTAAGATACTGCCATTCTCATAAACCAACAAATGCAATGAGCTGCGTTTTGTGAAGACTAACATGACAGTTGTATCCAGAACAAACTGCCAGAATAAAGTGCAGGTAATCACAAAGGAAGTTCAATAGCAGCAGACTAAGCTCAAGTCTAGTAACAGAACTTAATCTAAGGTGGTAGAAAGCAGGAGTCAAAAAAGGGAAAAGAAATGGACCACTGACTGGATGTAAGGGAGGTAGCAGATATAATGATACTAAAATAAGAACAAAATAATTAGCAAAAATAAAAAGGATATAAACATGATGAAAAACAAATAACTTGAAGACTATAAGGTTATTTTTGTATGTGGTGGTAACAGAAAGAAGTGAATTTTCAATATTCTAGGTTATTATAAGGAGATCTAAAAGTAGATCTGAGTCTTTTCAGAAATTTGAGATATCAAACATGAAAACAGAAAGAGTGGTGGATAGACTTTAGCCTTATTTCTGATTTGCACCTATGCATTTGGTACATTTAATCATAAAAATTAAGATAGAGTGATACTGGTTCAGGGACAGACAAGCCAACTGATGAGACACAGAAAGGTCAGAAACAGAACAACACATACACGGAAATGTAACTCTATAATTTATAACATAACCAACACTGTGTATCAGTGTTGAAAGGATAGACTTGTCAGTAAATGATGTAGTCAACAGTTGTATATGTTGGGAGGGTGGGAGGGGTAAAGTTGAACTTCTGCCTTACACCATATACCAATCAATTTCAGTGGATTCAACACATATATGAAAGGCAAAAGTACAAAACTTTTAGAAAACAATATATAAGCCCTGGCTGGTATGCCTCAGTGGATTGAGCGCCAGCCTGTGAACAGAAGGTCACTGGTTTAATTCCCTGTCAGGGCACATGCCTGGGTTACGGGCCAGGTAGGTATCTAGCTGAGGGTGTGCAAAAGGTAACTAACTGATGTTTCTCTCACACATCAATGTTTCTTTCTCTCCCTCCCTCTCCTTCTGAAAAGGGAGGGAGGGAGGGAGGAAATAACATATAATAGTAGCATTCTGATGGCAGGAAAGAAACTAAGACACAAAAAATAAAATCCACACAGGAAAGTAATAAATTCAGCTGCATTAAAATTAAGAACCTCTGTTCATCCAAAGATACTATAAAGAAAACTGAACTGACAAGAATACAAATCAGTAACCTAACAGAGAAAGAGTCCGAAGATAAGAACAGGCATTTCACAGGGGAAACATCAATGGAGAGACCCAGGAAACAACGTGCAACTGCATCGGTAACTCGGGCAGCCGCACTGAGTCACAACGATGTATTGTTTTATACATTCCAAATGTAAAATTCTGCACGAATGATGGAGAGGACATGGAGCAAGTGGAATTCTTATCCTTGTCAATAGGAGTATAAATAGATGCAACATTTTAGAAAGCAATTTGGCATTATCTAGTCAAAATGATGTGCATATAACCTTAACAATTCCACCCTTAGGTAGATACCCTAGATAAACTTATAGTATTGATACATGTGTAGCAAGAAAACAAGAATAGACACATTTTTCTGTAACAGCAAAAACAACAAAACTAGGGGAAAAAAGCACCCTAAATTGGAAAGTAACTGCAATAAGAATCAAGAGAGGTAACTTATCTAAAAAAAATACCACGTAACAGTGAAAATAGATGAAATATAGCTGTACATAACATAGAACAATTTCAGTAACATGTTGAAAAATAAGTCACAGAAATGCATATGTTATATATATAATTCCATATATAGTTCAAATCATGCAATACATTGCTTAGGAATACAAACTTGATAAAGTGAAGAAAAGCAATGATAAACAACAGAATTGGGAATATCAGAAAAGGACAGAGTCAAGGAAAGGAATACTAGGGATGTAAGAAATAATGGTAAAATTCTTATTCTTAAAAAAGGTAGCAGGTACATTCCAGGAATGTACCATGAATTGTGATTTCTTAGATGCTACCTTCTATACACAGTTTTTTTTCCCTAAAGAGAGAGAGAGAGAGAGAGAGAGAGAGAGAGAGAGAGAGAGAAAGAAACCAAACGTAGATGTCACATGTTTGTTTAATTCACTTACAGCATGTTCCCTTCTAAATCAGATGGGTGCCTTCTACCTTTGATTCCTTACTAGACTTAAGACCAATTAAAACAAGAAAGGTAGGTGTTTAATGGTCTTGCCATTATATTGCAAAATAAAATCTTTCTTTAAAAAATTAGGAAACAAAAATTTAAGTCATCCTTTACTATACACAATATATAATATGAGAAGAGAGAGATAAGAAATTTCATTGTTCAACAGTTGTCCAGGTAGTAGACCAAAAGGTAAAATGGGAGAAACTGTTGAAATAAGTACTTTATCATTGGAAATTTTACCATCTCTAGTTTCTGAAAAGAAGTAAGACTGCTACCACACTAACCACTTTGGTATATCTAGTTAAAGACAGCTGGTTCTACTAAAAGAGAAAGCAAATAAATTACACTGCTTTCACTGAGAAACAGAAAACTACTGGATACCACCAGTAAAATATGAAGCCAATGAAAAAGCCATCAAGTAACTATATCACATAATTTCCCAAAACATATGACATTTATAAAGGCAAAATAACAGTATGATTTTTAAAGTGAACTTACCCTGAAATAAGTGAAGTTACAGCTGTTGAATAAATGTCACTCAAAAGCAGTCTCTTGGCTTTTTCTTACACAGCGGGCAACTTTCCTTTTGAATTCTCCATTTCTGTCTTCCCTCCATTCTTTCTGTGGGTACAGAAATGATATCAACTGGTTTTATACAAACTTCTCTTATAATCTCAAATGTTAAATTAACTTTTGATATAATGCTTTGGCAATATGTTAAGCTGACATGGTAGAAAAGTGGTGAAAAAAACACTTGCAAGGCACTGCTGCGATGAGAGAGCAGAAATCCTCCAAGCAAATAACCTTTAAAGGCAAAATTCTCTTTAAAAAGGGAAAAGATCATAAAGAACAGTAACAGTTTTATATTATACTGAAAATAAAGGTACAACTTACAAATAAGATACTCAGGCTATCTGAAGGATTACAAAATCTCCCTGATGGAAGTGACCAGAAAATAAAAAAGATCTAAACATAGAAGTGCCTCTTGTATAAGCAGACAGGCGGAGTACATCAAATGGAGATGATACTGAGCACTCAGTATCATCTACGACAGTGTGCAGGTACCGTACTTCTATGTGTGTACGTGAGTGCTGGGGGAAGAGGGGAGGAACAACATGGTACCACTATTACTTACTGCTCAGCACGCAAAAATGGAACACAAAGCAGCACCAGCATAGTTTCACACGAGAGCAGAGCCGATTTTATCTACCATGTAAATAGTAGGAAATTTTCAACCTTTAGTATATCCATTTACAGAGAGCAAAAACCATAGAAATCTCCAATCTTTGCTCTTACAGAGGAAGACATTAGAAAAATAAATTTTTGCCCTGCAAGCAAGGAAGGCACCACAGAAATCCAATATAAATTATGAGATAAACTATAATGCTAACATGTACAGAGACTGAGATATATGCTGAAGAATTTATGGATAAAATGTTATAAAGTCTGTAGTTACCTCATCATTTTAAGTAAAAGGAAGAAGACAGCATTTCTAGGCAAAGAGGGTAAGTCAATCTTAAGGAAAAGAAATCACTTAAAAATACCACTTAGCGGAGAAGATTAAGACTGAGAGCAGGGAGATCAGATAGAAAGGTGAGCTATTACAATAGTAGGGAAGAAGTACAAGGGACTCAAGTCAATGGCAGAAGGGTAGCAAGGGATTTAGAGAGACTATACAATATGACTGACATTCTCTGGTAACTGAGATGAGACTGGGCAAGGATGACTTGTCCAGTAAAGGACAGACTGGTAGATGATCTTTCCAAAGCAGGAACTAGCTAATATAACCATCATTTGTTGAATTCATTATGCCAAGACCAGAGAGGTGATATTATCATCTGCATTTTATATAAATAGGGAACCTATGAATAGGGCAAAAAACACATGTGTATCTTTTTGCTCTCCTGAGACCCTATTAAAATGATCTCATGGGATTTTTTTTCTACAGGTATAATGATGAGAAGATAGAAGAGTAATGAAACATGCAGCAGAGAAGAAAAAGTGAGAGCCTTAGAAAAGGCTCAATGGAACCAGAACAAAGGAAAGAAAGAAGCTTGTAAACAGAACTCTAAAGAAGCTAAAGTTCGAAAATGGTAAACCTGAGAAGAGTTAGTAAGGAATACAGCTGAAAATAAGAAACAAAAAGTCTGTATTTTCCTCCCACCTACAACCAAAATTCTAATATCTTCTTAAAATAATAATGATGATATACAAACTTTATATAAACATGCTGTACTAAGGAGTATAGCATATTTATATAAATTTATATTTATATAAATTATACAGAATTAGATCTGCTAGTGTGAGTATTGGTACTCAAACTAATAACTTAATTTTGGCACTTAAATGACACCCCTTCTCTTAGTTTACTGTCTGGCTTGCTACCCACACTCTCTTGAGTGAAAAAAAATTCTGCACACATACGCACACACACAAACACACAGCTCCAACTGGCTTTCTTTTTTTTTTTTTTAATATTTTATTTATTTATTTTTAGAGAGGGGAAGAGCGGGAGAAGGAGAGAGAGAAACATCAATGTGCGGTTGCCTCTCATGTGGTCCCCACTGGGGACCTGGCCTGCAACCCAGGCATGTGCCCTGACTGGGAATTGAACCTGCGATGCTTTGGTTCGCAGCCGGCGCTCAATCCACTGAGCTACGCCAGCCAGGGTCCAACTGGCTTTCTTAAATCCTCATTTCTTACCATTTCTTAATCATGAAGAGTTGTGTAGAAGTCCTACAGTGTTATGAACTAGTCTTCAAAATATAAAAGAAAAACTGACCTCAGAGGAAGAGACTTCAGAATCTAACTTTTAAAAATCTCTGATTAGAATTCCCAAGAACACTACTAAATTCATAGACTGGTAAGATCTCAAGAAAAAGGAATTCATGAAGAAAAGATTAAGCATTGAAAAGTGAAAATGAAAATTCGACAGAAAATTCAAAATTGGCACTATTTTAGATGGAAAAAATATAAGGGATCAATTTAGGTTGCAGCTACAAGTTCAAAAAAGTACAGAACGTCAAACACGAAAAAAATTCTCAGAATAACGATAAAGGAAAATTCGCCACAGCTGAAGTCTTCAAAGTTACATCAATTAGAGAAATGGAAAATTTTTACATAATAATATGAAATTTCAGAAGACCAAAAATCCAGAAAAGAGAAGGGAGGGTGGAAGGAAGGAAGGAAGGAAGGAAGGAAGGAAAGGTTACCTACAAATGGAGAAGAATCCACCTGGCATCAACTTTCTCATCAGTTAACAACAAATACTAAAGAAAAGCCTGGAGAAATTTTATTTTCTCCTCTAGGATTCTCTAAACAAAGTGTGTAATGTCAGGATAAAAACACTATGAGACATGTAAGGACTTAATTTCCAGATACCCTTTCTAAAACATTACTCTGGAGGAAGAAGAGCAAAAGAAAGAAGTCACCCCCCCAAAAAAAGAAGGGGTGGTGGTGGTTGTGGATTCGGGAAACAAATGATTCTATACAGAAGAACAGCAAGAGGAGAAAAGGAAAATTCAAGGAAAGCAGCCAAGCAACAGACTGAATCAATCTAATTTGGAGCCAAAAACTGGAGGGATCTAGGAGAGAGATCTCCAAGAAAAATGACAGTTTCCTGGAATACATATCACTGATTGAGAGGTTAGAAAAACAAACCAAAAATATATGAAAATACGATAAAAGGTATGCAATGCAAGAGAAAGAAAGCAAGTAAGAAAGGTAAATACAATAGTTTACAAGAAAGCTACAGTTTAAATATGAGACAGCTAACTGGTTAAATCAGAAAAAGCAGCAGTGGGTTTCGAGAAAAAAATCTGACAGATTTTGCAGTCTGTGAAGTCAAGTTTGCATATTTCAAATTTATTTTTTTTATATTTTTTTATTGTTGTTCAATTACAGTTGTCCCCACTTCCCCTCCATTGCTCTCTTCTGCCCTACTCACCACCCACCCACCACCACATACTTCAGCTTTATATTGAGGCCTATTCTATCCTTATGAAAATGTTTAGCATCAAGAGAATGACTACTTTTTCAATAGGTTCTGTTATTTCAGGCCTCAGCTGTTTCAAAGAGATAGTAATTTTTCCCCATTCACAGTGTCAAGTATTTATTTGTTCTTAATTTCTCTTTCTTTAAGATTGAAACTCAACTTGTCAATTCCAATCTTACTAAAAAGAGCAGATAGTTGAGGATGAAACAGTAACTACTTCTCTCTCAAAATGATTCTACAGGAGTTTTTTAAAGTGGCTTTTACCTCTCTCTCTTACCGCTTCTTACATAGTTTGAACTTATACTTGACTAAATAGAAAATCAGAATAGTGTTCTACCAGTTTTTACTTCAATTTGATTACTAAATGTAAAACTTTAAAGCCATAGATATGAATAGGGGTTATCTATGTAGTGTTTTTCTACATATAAGATCTCACCCAACTTTTTATATAGGTTTGAAGTAACCCAAGAAAAATAACATGAATTTAATCACCTTGCTTTCATTTCACATACACTAAGAAAAGTTCCAAGAATGAGGGAAAAAGGTTTTTCAAAGAAGATATAAGGCTAATGAACTAAGACTACTGAAGAAGACTAATAAAACAAAATATAACATGAATATAAAATACAATGTGAGTTCTGAGAGTCTAGATTTTCAATACTAACCAAAAAAGGCAGCAATAAAGGACAATACTGGAGAAATCTGAGTATGGGCTACATATGTATAGTCAATAATAATAGTACTATATCAACAATAGACTTGTATTATGCTCATATGTTCTTTGGAGATACATGCTGAAGTATTCAAATATGAAGAGTTAGGCTATCTATAAATCATTCTCATACAGTTTGGCAAAAAGAATAAGAAAGTAAAATCTCTGAAATTAGTGAATCGAGGTGAAGGATATAGGAATTTTTATTTAACTAATGAAGCTTTTTTATAGATCTGAAAGTTCTAAAAATTAAAACTTGGGAATAATAATATGGACTTGATATTAAATTTTCTTAGGTGTGACATGTAAGATGGTGTCCTTATTCTTAAAAGATGCATATTCAAGTATTTAGGGTGATGCTTAGTTGTCTCTCTAACTTATTCTCGTATAGATTTAGAAGAAAAATAAATGGATATAAATAGATATGTAGACACACACACAGACACACACAGATAGACATACAAAGATACTGTAGTTCTCACTGAGTTTAAAGGGGAGGAAAGATATGCATGTGACCCTTACCGCAGCATCAACATTAGCAGGTGAGTCTCCATTAGGGTCTGCCAGCATAGAAATAACGCTAATCATGATGGTTTCCACGGTGTGAATGGGGAGCCAGCGCTCCTCTGGTTTTTCATAGCCATATTTATCTTCACCAGGCTCATGAAGAATAGAAATGCATACATCACCATTTTTATCAACTGCAAAATTAGAAAAAAACAGTTCTGTTTAAAATATTTGAAGTAATTTGGTTATACGTAAGACATCTATTATCGATGTGGTCCTGATTCCCACAGTACCTGTATAAAACAATGAATATAAACAGAAGTTAATTTCCAAAATAGAATCTGTTAACCTTCTAGGAAGGCTACAGATTTTACCAAATAGGATCCATTTGACTAATCCAATAGGAATGTAAGCTATCTTTTTCATTTGGGCAAAACTTCAAGATACCTAGCATGTAGATGTTGCCTAGCATTTACATGTAGTAAATACAGCAATAAGGTTTTATTCAATGTTCCTTCTTTATAACATAGATGAAATGCCATAGGAAATTAAGTCTTGTTTTAATCAATTCACCCATGGGAGAACTGGATTCGTTATCGGTCACTTAGCTTAAAGTTGCAGAACCTATTGATGATGTTAAGTGAGGGCTTACTGTACAATGAAATTAATAAATGGCAACTACTGAAACTGTTCTTTATTTGTAGAAAGTATATGGTCCAGACACCAGAAATGAGTTTTCATGTAATGATTTCCTAGTTTCTCCACTAACTTACTAATTTAAATGGATGACAGTAAGAGGTCCAAAAACTTACCTAAGGGAAAAAAATACCATCATAATGTACTTTTTAAATCAAATAATGGCAAAATTATATTTTCAGGGAAAGGAGCATACTCAGATTCACAAAAGAAACATGTCATATTGCCAGTGAAAATTCATCAATGTAAAAATAGTTTTTTCTATAAAATTACTTTAAAATCCAAGTCACAAATTAATTATTGGTGCAAAAAGAAAAAAAAGGTGAAGTTCTACTCTACTAACTCATTTAAATTAGTGAACCTATCAAAAATTCACTAATCTGCCCTGGCTGGTGTGGCTCAGTAGATTGAGTGCCGGCCTATGAACCAAAAGGTCACCAGTTCGATTCCCAGTCAGGGCACATGCCTCTGCCAGGAATCAGTCTTTACATCTTTTTAGATTTTATTTATTTTATTTTTTAGACAGAGGGGAAGGGAGGGAGAAAGAGAGGAAGAGAAACAACAATGTGTGGTTGCCTCTCATGTGCCCCCTGCTGGGGACCTGGCCCACAACCCAGGCAAGTGCCCTCCCCGGGAATCAAACTGGCGACCCTTTGGTTCGCAGGCTGGCACTCAATCCATTAAGCACACCAGCCAGGACCACTAATCTTTTTTTAAAAAGGATTTTATTTATTTAGTTTTAGAGAGAGGGAAAGGGAGGGAGAAAGAGAGAGAGACACATCAATGAGAAACATTGATCTTGCCTCCTGTGTGCACCCGCAATTGGGGACCAAACCCATAACTCAGGCATGTGCCCTGACTGGGAATTGAACCAGTGACACTTCACTTTGAGGGATGAAGCGCAACCAAATGAGCCACACTAGTCAGGGCTCACTAATCTGTTACAGCATAATTTTCTCCACAGCAAAAGAAAGCATAGTAACTGTGGAAATACTGAAACTGTAGAAATATCAGGAAAGACAGAAAAAATTTTTTAAATGTGTGTAAAAATTTTTTTCAACAAAATTTCAAAATCCCATAAATAACCAATGCTGATGTTTATGTGTATTTCAATCTGAACTTTTTACCTCGAGTCTAACAATTTGTTTTTAGATTATTTATTTATTTTAAAGAGAAGGGAAGGAAGGGAGAGAGAGAGAGAAACACCTGTGTGTGAGAGATACATGGATTGGTTGCCTGCTGCATGCCCCAAACCAGGGACCTGGCCAGCAAACCCAGGCATGTGCCCTGACTGGGAATCAAACTGGCGACAACCTTTCAGCAGGTTGACACTCAATCCACTGAGCCATACCAGTCAGGGCACGAATTTTGATAGGTATAATTTTAAAGCTCATTTTTCATCTCATAACTTAAACATTTCCCTGCTGTTATAAACTCTGGGTAACCAAAATCAACATTTATATGTATTCCTTGCTCTATGACAAGTAGTTCTTGAATGCATACTGTGTGCAAGGTACCTACTGAACATAAGAGGGTATGGCAGCGCATGTGACAGACTAAGTCCATCCCTTCACTGTCTTATAAATCGAGTTTTCTATAATTAAGAGTCCTCTTCTCTACCCACTCCTACCTCCTAGTAAAATCTATTAACTAAAATGGAATAAGTAGATCAAGAGGCAAAAATAACAACAAAATTTGTAACAGCATTATAAAACTCAACATAAAATGCTTACACAATATTAAGATGCTTTCTTTACTCATTACATAAGGATTTTGTCCAACTCATTTTATTTGAAAACATGATATTAAATGTTTGTACAGAATTCTATCAGAGAGAATCAATTTAAGATCATTTTCCTTTTTTAGAAATGATCATCCATCTACCTAGTGTCTTCAAATTTTCACCTTGTGACATTTCATTTGAAACGTAAGTTAAATTTTTTAGAATGAGAGGTTTTTAGGTCTAATATCTGTTGACAAATTACATTTAAAAATATATATTGCCATTAGCAACACATGAGGTTAACAGTTCCCACTGCCTCTTCACTCAAAATTAAGATTTTTCTTTATTGATAACTTTTAAATTTCATAGGTGAAATCTAGCTTAATTAGCTTTTCTAAATGCTTTTGAGGGGTGAAAAGTTTCCATGTATAGAAACTATACGTGCTGTACACCTGAAACTAACACAAAATAATACTGCACGTAAACTTTAATTCAAAAATAAAACATATAAAAAATTTACTGAAAGGCAAGGAAAGTAGGAAAAGTCATCAAAAGGAAAGAATAAAAAAACTTAGTGAAAAAAATAGCTACATATTTCCTCTTTTGTGAAACATCTGTTCTTATCCTTTACCCATTTATGTAGTGTTTAGTTTTTACTTGCCAAACTGCTTCTTAATTTTCCCCATTTAATTTTTGTCTATTACTTTTTCCTTTCATTTCAATGCCTCAATAATGTTCTTTATAGCTGGCTTTATTACCTTACACAAGATCCATTTAAGAATCCTACACTGCATTTAGTTGCAATTTCTCTTTACACTTTTTTTGACGATTTTTAATTTATTTTTAGAGAGAGGGAAAGGGAGGGAGAAAGAGAGGGAGAGAAACATTAATGTGTGGTTGCCTCTCATGTGCCCCCTACTGGATATCTGGCTCAAAACCCAGGCATGTGCCCTGACTGGGAATCGAACCTATGCCCCTTTGGTTCGCAGGCCAGCACTCAATCCACTGAGCTACACCAGCCAGGGATACATTCCTTTTTTTAATCTTTCAATATTGATTGCTTTGGAAACTAGAAAATTCTTATCCCCAACACCCAGCAAACAACTGATATTCACTACTACTTTTTAAATATATTTTATTGATTATGCTATTACAGTTGTCCTATTATCCCCTCTTCATTCCCCTCCACCCTGCACACCCCCACCTACCCACATTCCCCCCCTTTAGTTCATGTCCATGTGTCG
>JAPYXV010001864.1:0-13690 GCA_028533065.1 Trachops cirrhosus | reverse complement strand
CAATTCCATAACCTACTTGGTCTTCCTACCTCTTATGAGACTCCCTGCCATCAACAAAATAAGACTTCTTTGCTTACCCTGTTTAGGTTCTTGATGTGATGGTCCTAGCCAATATCCAAGGCTGCTCTTTCTTGACCCTCCAGCTAACTCGCACCACTCACTGACTACACGGCATGCCCTGTACTTTCCAGTGCCCTGACACTGCTCACAGCGTCCTCTCCATCTGGAATGTCACTCTAAATGAGCTCTAAATGTCACTGTAAATGAGCTCTAATGGCCAAGGTACTATCCAATGCTTTTCTAAATGTCTCCTAATTTCACAAACCCTTCTCCTCCATCACAAACTAGAATATGTGTCTCCCCACTTTTTGCTCAATATTTTGTTTCGGTTTTTTTTGTGGTATGTCTCAAATAGTTACAACATTCTGACTTGTATTATACCAAGTTATTTACAAACACTTATATCAGCCCTTCCCTACCACAGGGGAGTCTCTTTTGTTGGTTGGTTAGTTTTATCTTCTCTGGAACAGAGTAAAAGTACCTTCCATGTCATGGAGCTTCACTGCACAATACAGCTGCCACTAGTTGCATGTGTCTATTTTTAAAATAAAATAAATATAAAAACTCTGTTCCTCAATTGTACTTGACACTTGACTTCAAATGCTCAATGACCCTATCTGGCCAGTGACTACTTAGCTAAACAGTGCAGACATGGACTATTTTAATCATCAGAGAAAGTTCTATCAGACAGCACCACTGTAAGACTCAATAAGAGTTTAATTTAAATTTATATATAATTATCATCCAAGTGTCATGAGAATAGGAAACAAAGAGGGAATCTTGAGGGTGACTGTTCTGATGATTTGGAGGACCAGCTGATGCATACACTCAACTGTCTTCTCTGGGAGGTTTTCAGAAGCTGAGAGCAGCTAACATTTGCTATCTCCATCATATTAAAAACCACCCCAACTAGGCCAGAACAATTTTCTGATACTTCATATATAATTGATAGTGGTTAAGGAAATTTATATGGCAACTGTTTTGCAGAAGCTTTAATTCACACTTTCAATATTTAAAAAGGCTGCTGTCACGGCTGGTAGGAATAAAATTAAACCCACCAGCTGTGGTTTGTTTTTTTGAGGAAAACACATAACGTTTTATTTCTGCTTTGTCTGTCATCCTTGTAAATGTCAGAAATACAGAATTGAAATGTACTGAATACCCTGCTTTGTCACTAGAATCTTCTGAAAATACCTGGTTTTTGAATTAGGTAAGATATTTTAGTAATTTTCAGTGGAAATTTTTATTTTTTATACTGATATAAAGCATATCAGTCTTATATTTTGCACAGGAAAAGAAATGTAATAATAAAATACATTTGAAACTTCATCATTTTTATAATCTTTTCTTTGTGGCACTTTTCATCAAAAGATGATCAAGGGCAATTTTTAAAAGAGACATATTTTTCAATTCTCTCATTTACTAGAATTTTGAGGCTATTCCAAGAAATGTCATCCTAGATTATTTAAAATTGACCAGGTGTTTAGCTATAAAGGTCAAGAGTATTTTGCTGAGACTTAGTAGTTTTCATGAAACCTTCTAGAATCACAGCACTGAATTATAAAGTGTCCTTTTGATCTATGACATTGATGTTACACACTGGGATAATAGAACTTACTTGTCACAAAATTCATCTCAAGTGTAGAGAATATACTCTGACAATTTAATGTTTTTCCATTATTTTCAACTAGGAATAATTGTATCTATTTCTTCATTGTTTTTGCCTTGTAAGCAGTCAGCCATCGGTAAGTACCCTAAGTACAAAGACTTAAGTATCAAAACTTAGGCATTACCTATTATATATCAGCACTCAATGTCAGTCTAATCAAAATAAAATCACTTAAATCTAAAGAGCATTATCTATTATGAAGAATTCCCTGATCAGATTTCTCCAAGTTCATCATTATCTCACAATATTATTAACTACTGTTGGTCTACTTGCCTCCAAAAATCTCCTTTAGTAACCCACAATGATCTTGCCACCCTTTCCCGAGTCTAATATCTCCATGGAGAGACTTCATTTGAATTAGATGCAACAAGATGGAGTCTTTCCAAATGTCATGACCTTTTCCTTAACATATCACAATGAGTTAATTCTTATGATCAATTGATTGAGAATCTCAAAGTCATAAAGTAGACATGAGTTTACACTGTAATGAAAGAAATATGGAGAAAACACCATCATGGGCCCCCAGGACACAAGGCAAGGAGGAGGTGGCAGCTTGACAACACCAGGGTAGAGCTGGCTTCCAGGAATAAGTTGAAGGAAGGCACAAGAGAAGAATGGCTGGCATTTTGCACTTTTGCCCAAGGCAGTCCCTGCTTTTGCGGAACAGAATGAACAAGTTAAATCAGTATCCTTCTATTAGCACACCGCATGTAATATTTACATTAAATTTACAATTGTGTATCAAAATGGTAGGTTTATATCCAAATACAATAATGCAAAAATATGCCAATAAAATCACGTTAATATATTTATAGTTCAGAACCATAGCTTCAGTAAGACTGAAACAAATAATGGAACCTTATGTTTGCCAGTTCATTCACACCTTCAGCACCCTTGTCATTTTATAATGCTCTGCCGGTATTTATCACAGATTGCAAAATGAAAAAAAATCCCGCATATGTAAAAATAGCAGCTGTTATTTGCCATTAAAAATTGGGAAACTTCATAAATCTTTATAAACTCAGAAAAAACAGAAGTGCGTGTCTTTAAGATTGATCAAAGTAAATTTTTATTGTCTTAAAGCCAAAAGATAATTTACATTTTTGTCTGAAGCTACTGTTTCTTTTGTTTACAAATATTTCTGGGAATTGGAATCTAATAGCGTAGCTTTGGTCACTACATCACAGGGATGCTAATGGCAACATTTGGTGGTTAATTTCCTAAAAATCATCAGATCAAAAATATTTTAAAAAATGGTCCACATCTCATTTTTACCCTTATTTGAATAATTTAAATCTCAAATATTTCTTAGCTATATCATGTTTTCTATGTCTCAATGGACACTGCCTGGGTAAATTAAGCCTAAAAGGTCCTTCTAATTTCTAACCTTGATGATCACCATCTTCTCCTGGATGCTTCTCTAGTGTACATATCATCCTCATCACATAATGTTGCCAGAATAATACATTTCCTCTAAAATCACAGCTTTCATCAGGCATCCCCCCTGCTCGGCACCGTGACTCACAGGCCTTCCCACACCTCTGACACCACCTCCAGCGTTGGACCAATGTGCCCCCACACCAGCCCATGACGGGCAGAACTCAAATAGCTTTCTCTCATATTTCCATATCCTTGAAATGTTTCTCTCCCTCCTTCACACAGATATCACCCCATATTTTCAGGAATTCACTTTAATTCTATTTTATTTTTGTAACACCTTGTTAATGTGCTGCTTCCGAAAAAGTCTCCAAGAGATTTTGTTTTTTGTTGTTGTTACACCACAAACCTGTTTCTGTGATCTCAATTTTCATTACTCACCAGAATGATCCATTTTATGATTTCCCTTGATTAAATTAAACATATGTCTGCAAAATTTCTACTATACTCTGGCTATGGTCAAATCTCTAAACAAATTTGCCAGTAGTTTGCAAAAAGTTTTCATTATTTTTATAAACACAAAGTAATCAAAGGAGAAATCAAAGCATCTTCGGAGGCACTAATGTAATCTGTCTGAATCCTTCATAGAGGTGGTTGTAATATAACGTCACAAGATATGAAATATCGTGTTTCTTATTCTGTCAAGGTCAATTGGTCACTGATTTCAAAGGAGTCGATGTTCTGGAGCAGGTTGACATCCTGCTTGTATGTCTTAAGCAAGGTTTAGTCAATACAGTAGGAGGAATCATTAGTTATTCAAGGTAAAACTTTCAAAAAATGTGACTAAGACACTTTGACCTTCTCTGAATCAGGAAATGCTCTGTGCATTTTTATGCTCCTTTAAATATAATTTGTCTAAACTGTCTAAAGTAAATCAAAAACTATCACTCAACCCTCTTAGTAAAAAGGGTAAATTTTAATTGCAGAACTTAAAACCTCACAATTAAAAGCTGTGCTGATACTTAAAGCCAGCACAAACACAGGAATGAAAGCTGATGAATACAAATTGGATTTCTTAACATAGTTGTAATTCCGAAGGATACTCTACAGCATAGACCATTTAGGTGCTTTAAATGTTTTTATTAGGAAGGAATAAATTGGATAATTATTATATTTTTATAAGGTTTGGTCATTTATGTTCTTAGTAATAACTATATGACTATCAAAATCTTTTATCTGATGAGATATTCATAACATAACTCAAACAGAAAACAAATATGTGAAAAAGAAAAAATCCTTTATCGTGAAAAATGTATTTAGAGTCTTATTAGCATATGCACTTTTTAAATTAAATGTAAAATTATTCTACTCAATTAATAAACAAAATTCAAAGTATACCCAATATATAAGAAAATAACATAAAAAGAAGTAAATAAATGTTATTACTGCTGAACATATAGTAACAATTTCCTATTCCTTCCAAAGATGCATTGCTTTCTGTATGGGATATAGCCTTACATAATAACATCTTTATAACAAAGCATGTAACATATGTGCTCAAATGAGAATTCATTATCCAAACTACTGAGACATATAAGTATAGCAATATAGCAAGAGAAAACATAAAGTGATTTTATACTAAATATTGACTAATATGTAGATCTCAATGACAAAAGCAGCTAAAGAGAAAATGACACAGATTACCAAGACATTTCTTGAGTGATCAGCCCCTAGAGTTCAGAATTCTCAGACAGACGGGCTGAGAAAGGAGTAGTAAGAATTCGGTTGTTTGCTAGTATTCAAGGAGGCATTTGGTGCACACATTCACACAGTAGAGAATACAGTGTGTGTGTGCAGGTGTGCACATGCATGTGTGGTGTTGGAGGGGAGGTATAAAGAGAGTCACTAATCACAAAGACAAGTAACACATGGAAGTATGGAAAGGGGAAGTTGATTTAAAGACCAACTTTGCCAATTCCACAATTTTAGAGAAGTTAATAGTTAATACAGTAACAGCCAACAGTAACTGAGAGCCTATTAAATGTGAGGAGCTATAGGAAATACCTGGGTTATGTTATTTAACATTCACAAAAATATTTTCATTTGAAAGAATTAACCCACTGACACATGAGAGAAAGTTTAAATGGCATAGGAGAGATCAAAATTTGAATTCAGGTTTATCTTTGTGTTCTTTCTATCACACTACACTTTACAATGAAAAGAAGAGGGAATATTCAAGGGAATATTTTATCATATATTACCACCAATGTGTAAACTTTAACAGCAATAATGCAATTTAGAACAGTGAACACCTACAACAAATCACTGAACTTATTGGAAATTTTGTCGAAACATGGACTGTTTGTGAAAGTGAAGGTCATTCCCCAAGAATTCATTAAGTGAGATGTGAGTTGTAACAGCATTGACAAGATACACAGTGAGCCCAGGTGACTTTTCAAATTCTGAACAGACGGAGAAAATACTATGAATTTGCCTGTAGAAATGGTAGAGAAAAGATAAATTTATTGCTCTAATCTTTTAGCACAATCATAACTAAAGGCTCATTTGGCTTCAACTTCATTATTTTTAACAAAATTCACTACATTACAGTTACTTGTGGAGTACAAAGTGCCATAAATAATTTAAATTAAACTACACTTGTCAAAATAAATGAACAAGTAGGTTTTATGATGCAGTACATTTTATGATGCCCTTAATTCTTTAATTTGTGTGTTTTGCTTAGTTGCTAATTCTGAAATTACTATAATCTGCAAAGGCTCTTGTACTCATTAGTATAGATTATGAATGTCCCAGCTCAACAGGAAAATCAGTATGAAGAAGAATTCCACTGGACCACGATGCTTTTTCAATATACCCTATGAGTATTTTATAAATATTGATATGAGGGAAACAGAAGAAATAGTTTACCCCTCTTCCATAGTAATTTACAAATTCATCCTATCCCCATATATTTATAGAGATAAGGATCTATCTGTATTCACATTATATCTAATATGAGAATATCTACAAGGACCTATACTCAGTAACTTATCTTATCTAAGCTACCTGATTGGCAAGTAAAGAAGGTTCTTACTAATGTATTAATTTTGTCCCACTGTAATTAATATATCACAATTTAGATGACATATTTCTTTGCTACTGTATTGCACATATACACACACACAAAAAAAATTTCTTCAAGACTGGTACTAGAGTTCTCCAACATGATTTGTGCAGAATTATCACAAGGCAAAAGAGTAAAATAATTACAAATAATTTTTGAAATGCTAAAATGCATAGTACTATGCCAAGGAGCCTATAACAGATAAGCTACATGTTTATTACATACTATGGACTAAATATATAAAACAAGTTCCTATGCAAGTAAATATTTCTTGAAGTTAGTGCAATTTCCAAATACTAGAGAGTCCATCTATTTTTTTTTCATCACACAACTTACAGGCTAACAAAAAACAAAGCTCTCAACCACATTACCTCCTCCAACCACTAGTTCACCATTTAATTACTGAATCTCTGACATCCTCAAGGGTATCTAACAAAACATCAAGAAATCACAGAGAAACTCCTGGAACAATCGCTGAGTGTACTTAGATTGGGGGATTGTCACACCAGTTGTATTCTCCCTATGCTATCCCTTCACTATCTCACCTGCCATCTCACTGCAGAAACCAAGTAACAGGGGCAACTGAAGTTTCCCTTGGCATAATTCCCTGAACCTCAATAAAATAAGGTTATAATATCTTCATGTGATGATCAAATACATTACTCTTTCAAATATTTCTGAGAACTGGATGCCTGTACACAAGCTGCTAAAAGGTATTTAGGAAACTGATTCTGTTATCAAAAATTAAGTTTATAAGTTAAATCAGAATGGACTGAACAGGCTTTTTCTCTCTCTCTCCTCATTATCTACAAGTTTACACATTTTTTTTTCCTTTCATGTATTTGAAATCATTCAAAAACTGACTCACAAATTAAACTGGCCTACAACTACTTAAAACTGTGATCCTGATACAAATTTTAAGGATCACAGGGGCTTCAACATATTTTCTTTATACTCCAGATTTATGATTTATTAATAGATTTTACAATCAATTAAATATTAGTCATAGAGCTCTAATTTCATATGCACTATAATAAAAAAAGAGTATTTCCGTTTCTTAAGGACGTTAACCGAACCCCCTTACAGAGCATATCAGCATAGTGCATTCTGATGTTACACTTTCAGGTCTATTTGTTGCCTTTCTTAAAAATCTAGAGCTGTACAATAATATTGCGCATTCACAGCTGTTTTGAGTCTATCTAATCAACTTCCCTTAAAAGACCTGTATTCCTATCTTGATGACTCTAGGTTAAAGACATTACCTTCATTCCAATATTCTGTCCTTCGGTCAATAGGAGAGGAGTGGTCAAGGGTGGCTGGACGGCATAAAAATGGCATCATCGTACACGTGTATTAAAATACATTACATGACAGTTCCCTGAAGCCCAATTCCAAATGACTCAGACATTTAATATACATCTCCTATCAACGTGAACTTGATGTATTATTATATAGTAACCAATCAAATATATGCTACCATTTAGCTTGGGATTGTCCTTAATAAGAAGAGGCTAAAGTCATGGGCCACACTAAAAAGGAAGACTCCTGGAAAATATTTATTCCCATTATCATGATCAAATTTATAACTTAGAGATTTACATCACCTGACGTGCTACGGGTTTATTACCCAATGAAATAACACTCTGGTGCTTAAATCACGATGCCCCATTAGTGCTAAACAATAGTCAGGCAGCCTCAACTGCTGATCTGCCCCAAGGCCACTTCTCCGTTAGATCTGAAAACTCACAGCTACTCCGTGTTTTACACAATCACTACCCAACTCAAACTTTTTCTGGTAAGTTTACACTTGACTTCCACTAAAATTTGCCCTGTTTGTCTACTTCCTTAAACATATTCAGAATTTTCAAAGATAATGAAGTTTATACATTAAAAATATTTAATGTTTTCTATTATGTTCTTAAGCACTGAACTCAGTCATCACATGCATGCCAGTTCTAAGTAATGAGTTTCATTATTTTTCTTTCACAAAGAAGGAAAGACTGAATTGAACTTGAAAGTAATCTAAGTCTACTAAGTTTGGAAATGACTCCCGTTTCTATGGCATCAGATATTTTACCCAAAATCATTGTCATTTAATATCACCTAATTCTACAAGAGAGATACTGGTCTAAGATTAAAAAGAAAGAGAAACTATGAGTTGAGTTCCTTGTCTAAGGTCATACCGTGTGATCAAGCGTGTTACCAACCCGAGGGCTCGCACTCAAACTGCATTCCTATAATTCTCCTGACATCAGACCCGTATTCTCATTTCCACCCACATAACTTCTCATCTCTCCATTAATGAAGTTTCTTTTCTTCGTTTGGAAGGAGAGATCACCCCTCCTCTCTCAAAGTCAGTACAACTAGGAAAGAAAAGCAACCATACCACAAAACAGGTTGCAGGGAAGAACTTAGTATAATTGCATTTGACTTGCTCTCATCCAAGCCATTTCACAGACTAGTGACATGCCAGAATATTCAGGTAGGCTAAAATACACCACACGCAGAAGTACAAGTTCTCTGTGGCATATCATATCAATATTGAAAAGGATAGCCCTTTCCCAACCATAATGTAAAACAACATGCGAACTCATAATTTTTAGAGTTAGAAGAAACCTAAGAGACTATCTAGCTCAGTAATTTCATTTTACAGATCAATGTACATGAAACCTAAATAGACAAAGTAATACGGCAAGTCGGGGGCAAGATGAAGTCTTGAATCCAGACTTTAAGCCCTCTGCCAGTAACTCTCTGGACCATGTTCATTGTAATAATTTTTGAAGGCAAAGGATAAAATTAATGCAAGTGGTAAAATAAATAGATTATGATCCTGTCAACAAATGAACTGACTGTGGTCCTATCTAATAGCAAAATATCAACTAGATGAACTGGATACAAGTCTGAAAACTTCCCATTAGTCAGTTTCTCCCAGAAACTAGGAAGTCAAGTTTCTCTAAGTTGGCAGTAAACAAGAAAAGAAAAAGACCTTTAGTGAATGAAAGTTACTGATTACTGTTACAACTTTGTACAAATTTATAAAATACACATTTTGCTTACCTACCAAATCAACCAAAACTGTAGAAACATAGTAAGTCATTGACATCAATTCACATACTATAAATTATATTATAGCAATCATATTATAAAATATATTTGATTTTTCTTTCACATAATTCACTAATACCATGCATATATGAAGACAGGATTGGTATAATGATGGAAAGTAAGAAATAAAGTATCTTACAAAACATTTCTAAATGGGATTCTATTAATAACAGTGTTAAAAAAAACTGGTATCAAACAAGTTGCATATAATTCAATACAAGAAAAATTTTGAAACATTAAAGGACTGAAATTAGATTGTAATGGACTCTTTGGATTAAATCAATGCAATTAAGAATATGATGAAGTATCCAGTTATCTGTTTTCTGAGCCTTTGAAAAGTGGATATATTAATGGAACTGTACAAGAAACTAATGCTACTAGATTAATTGCCATAGTAATTGTCATATTATAAATATGGTATTTGTGACAATTATGCATCAGCATAATGCATGGGCTGTCACATTACTTGAACAAATCTTTAGTTAGATCATCAAGCATTTCTTTCTTTGCAGCATTATTACAAATTTGGAACATTTTAGAGAAATGTGAAATTCTGCACTGACATAGCATATGTTTTTAAAAGTTTACCACTACTTCAACTAATAAGTTGGGAGAAATTAAGCAGTACAAATGCAACCTGAGAAAACCTCAACAGGAATGTAAACTAAACGGGTGGGGAGGTCTGTAGGTGTCAATCATGAACAAAATGCAACTGTCAAGCTTGCTTTGCTAACAAACTGTCACATCAACAATATGGAGTTAATGACTACAAATTAACTGTATACCAGATGCTTGACACTTTGTTATGACACTTAGCAAGCTAGTTGACATTTGGGGATCAAAGCTTCTTTAATTACACTTTGTATAACATGTGCAACCTTTATGCTAATGTCCAAATATTCCTTGGAGCAAGACTGTCCAAGTAAAAACGACCACAGACTGTTTTCTAGGTGTGGGTTGGAGCCAGCCTTCAACGCACAATGTTATTCAGTATGAGCATTGCCTAAAATAACACTGTTTCTTAACTTGGTGAACTGGTGAAACACTTTTTCTCACATAAAGACACAGTCTGTGAAATAGCACATTTTCAAACAAGGTGGTAATAGCATTTATAGCCATTTATAAAAGGAAAGACAAGTAGGCATATTAGATTTTAAAATAACTGTAAAAGGTATTAAAGAGTGTGAGTGATAAAAAAAACTGTCTTCGGAACACTGATTTGACTGATTTTTCAAGTCATTTTTAGGGAAATGGCTTGATATTTTCCCAAGTGAATAAAACTTAATAAATGATATAAGCAAAACTTCACACCACAAGTATAATACTGAACACTACACTTGCATAATTATGAATTATAGGCTGTGTCAACA
The DNA here is from genome assembly GCA_028533065.1 of Trachops cirrhosus. Taxonomy (NCBI): domain Eukaryota; kingdom Metazoa; phylum Chordata; class Mammalia; order Chiroptera; family Phyllostomidae; genus Trachops; species Trachops cirrhosus. The sequence continues at coordinate 2,985 of JAPYXV010001864.1, read as the reverse complement.
TAAGAAAAGGTTAACATTTCTATTAGGTTTTAAAATAAGCTCAGATTAATTAACCAAAAATATTGTCATAAAATTAACAAAATTTAGAAAATAGCTAATAAATCAAGAAGAAAATATGTCAATAAAAATATCTGCATATCTAAATTAATAAGTTAATGATGTAACAGTATGAATACTATCAGAGCTTGCTTTGGAAAAGACACTATCTGCCCTGGTTGGTGTGGCTCAGTGAATTGAGCGCCAGCCTGCGAACCAAACGGTTGTCAGTTCAATTCTCAGTCAGGGCACATGCCTGGGTTTCGGGCCAGGTGCCCAGTGGGGGGCACACGAGATGCAACCACACATTGATATTTCTCTCCCTCCCTTTCTCCCTCCCTTCCCCTTCCTCTGAAAATAAATAAATAAAATCTTATAAAAAAAGATACTATCTGTGTATAAGGGATTGAAATAAATTAATATTCTTATAAGATTCAGTAGCATTTGACCCTCCATCCCAATTTTACCTCAATTGTACTTCTCATTAGTACAATTAGTACTAATGAACAAATTAGTAATATGAGAAGAAAAGAAAATGTGGGGAGGGGGGAATATACAATCCTAAAATTGGAAAGAACATTGAGGCTTGGTTAATCCAACCTTTTCACTCATAGACAGGAAAAACTATGGCTCAGATATGTGGAACTAACTGCCCAAGTGACGGAGTTATGAACAGACTGCACTAGATGCCAGTACTGTAAATTGCGTAAGGGCGCTATTTCCAGTACAACACTCTGGCTCTCTTTGCCGCTGTTACAGCTCCAACACACTGAAATGTCTAACAGGCAGTGTAATTCTGTCGGCTGGTGAGCCAGTCATTGAACATGGATAGAGCTTTTATAAAGTTGCAAGCACTCCCCTACAGCACGGTGATACTGTGACACACCAGGGAGGAACTAGGCATGTGCAGGACAAGACAGCAACTATGTGACATGAGTCACTACTGAGCACTTGCATGTGACTAGTCTGAATTGACATATGCTATAAACGTGTAAAAAATAATGTATGATATCTCATTAATGGTTTTTACATGACTAGATGTTGAAACACTATTTTAGTATTGATAAAATAAAATATATTATTAAAACTAATTATGCTTGTTTCTTTTAATTTTTTAAATATAACTATAAGAAATTTTAAATGCGTCATTCACATTAGATTTCTATTGGGCAGCATTTAACTAGTTCAAGAGAGTCCTCCCCTTAAGGAACTGGAAAGTTTGAAGATAAGAAACATACAGGCTATAATGAAGATAAAATAAGATGGTCTGACAGAGAGTAATTGGGTGTGGAGTGTGTTTTAACAAGGGTTGTTGGTGAAGGCCACTCTAAGGAGTGGAGAATATTAAAACAGAGGTGTAAGTCATGAAAAAGACACTGACCAGTTTGAGCTTGGTAGATACAAGATCAGAGGGAGGTTACTGTGAAGGTGTCCAGGTGGAAGTAAGGATGAAGGAGGAGATAAAAGACCAGTCTGTTTGATTGCAATGTCTGACAGTCCCAAGAAGAACCTGGCACTTTGGTTGTCACAGTAGGGTTTTGATTGTCACCATTTGCAAGGCTATGACCCTCATGAAGCTACTGCCACTTCCTGCCTCTTCTAGGATCACCTGTTGGGTCATCCTGTCTCTCCTCTTGCACGGCTACCGTTCATTCTCCAGGTCAGGCATCAGTATTAACTAATAGTCACCATTAAACCTCAAATGTAATATTCTTACATTCCCATTAGCCAAACAATCAGAATAAGTCAAATTTATCTGTTGAGCATGGATTCCCCATTGCCATTTGGACGATAGAGAAACTGCCTTTGGAATAGATGTCACCCTGTCTCTTTTAACCTCTACTAAGTCCTGAAATCATATTTTCATTTTAGGTTCTCCTTCTAGTTCCCTAAATATGTCTTCTCCAATTTTGAAACTCCCAGGAAGGAAGGTGTATTCGTCAGGGTCTTGGCACAGAACCTTGTTCACTCACATGCTGTAACTAAGGGTGTGACTTCAGGGGCATTCTCAAAAGCATCATCAATGCTGAAGTAAACAAATAAGGAGCAGAGTGGTACCCAGGGAATGCCAGGTGTGGGAGACCTAAAAGGTGAAGAAGAGGAAACAGTTACGGCAACTGGAGAGTATCTGAAGCTAGAGGACAGGGTTGCCCTGCAAGAACTGTGGGGTTGCAGGGAGAGATGAAGGCAGTAGGAAGGAAATAAGTAAATGGCAAAGAACGTAGCATGGCTCTGCAGGAGCACACAGACTTATCCAGCACAGAACCTAACACAGTATCACGGGACGCTCTCTCCTTTATTTTCTGTGGTCCTGGCCTGAGGTTGGCAGCCTCCAGCTTAAAGCCTTTTTCATGGTCACAGGCAACCATAGGTACTTCTCTATGGGATAGAAGAAAGCATTAAGAACAGATCTTTTTTTAAAAAAAGATTTTATTTATTTATTTTTAGAGAGAGGGAGAAAAACATCGATGTGGGAGAGAAATATCAGTGAGACCTGACTCGCAACCCAGGCATGTGCCCTGAGGAATCAAAGAGGCGACCTTTTAGTTCACAGGCTGGTGCCCAGTCCACTGGGGCACACCAGCCAAGGCAAGAACTGATCCTTTCTGTGTACCCTTCTCTCTTTCCACCAGCAGAAGTAACAAGAGTGTGCAAGCTCCATTCTCCACTAGTAACAGAAAGGAGCAGTTTAGGGAGTGTAAAGTTTGTCTTATCATTATTTAACAAACATTGACTCATTCCTTACAAAGTACAGGTGCTATCCTCAGCTAAGTATCCAGTGGTGAAAAAACAAAGACACTGTTCAAAAGAATTTATGTATTGCCCTGGCCATGTGGCTCAGTTGGTTAGAGCACCATTCCACATAACAAAAAAGGCTGCAAATTCTATCCCTGGTCAGGGCGTGTATGGGAGGCAATCGATAGATGTTTCTCTCTCTCTCTCTTCCTT